>JANHFL010002977.1:46392-68385 GCA_032468155.1 Oxyrhabdium leporinum | reverse complement strand
TATTCCCTTTAAAATACCCAATAAAATATTTCTGGTTTTAAATCTATATGTTGCTTTACGATTGTTTCTAACCATGATACCACTAACTCTGGAATAGCTACTTGATCTGAGTACAAGCTGAGCCCAATACTGAACCTAATCATATATTCCTGTTTTTGAACTGAGGAATAAATTTCAGAAAATGAATTCAGTATTGCTCTGTGAATGTACCTATGAAATTCATTCTTTTTGATCTAACTTTGTAGATGATTTTTGTACTATATCTTATGGCTTTTAAATACTTTGAAAAGGCCCATGTTACACTCAAAATGGCAGCTTTGTCCTACTTGGAATTAAAAATTGGTTTTGCAGGCTTTCTCCACTCACTGAAATTAGTGGCAGGGAGCAACTTTACCAGTTTTTGTAACATTTAACAGATTAACAGAGTTGGCCACGCTACCCAGTCACACAACTACCTAGCTACGCCCACCCAGCCACGCCTACCCAGCCAGTCATTAGGGCAGAGAACCTGTTGCTAAAAAATTTGAAGCCCACCCCTGTTTACAGCCCTCTCTAAGCGGTTTACAGAGTCACCCTATTGCCCCCAACAATCTGGGTCCTCATTTTACCGACCTTGGAAGGATGGAAGGCTGAGTCAACCTTGAGCCAGTGAGACTCGAACTGCCAAACTGCTGAAAGCCGGCAGTCAGCAGAAGTAGCCTGCAGTACTGCATTCTAACACTGTGCCACAAGGCTGAAACAACTATATGTGCACATACACACATAAGAATTGTATATGAATTCTAGTTTAGTTAATATCCATCCCCAAATATTTATTATTTCATACTTTTTTAGTATTGTATGGCATTTGTCACTGAATCAGGAAGAACAGTTAATGATATCATGCTTCCCACAAGAGCTTTTGTCACAGTTAGAATAGAATAACAGAGTTGGAAGAGACGTTGGAGGTCTTCTAGTCCAACCCCCTGCTCAGGCAGGAAATCCCATAGCATTTCAGACAAATGGCTGTCCAATCTCTTCTTAAAAACTTCCAATGTTGGAGAATTCACAACTTCTGGAGGCACGTTGCTCCACTGGTTAATTGTTCTAACTGTCAGGAAATTTCTCCTTAGTTCTAGGTTGTTTCTCTCCTTGATTAATTTCCACCCATTGCTTCTTGTCCTGCCCTCAGGTGCTTTAGAGAATAGCTTGACTCCCTGTTCCTTCTGGCAGCCCCTGAGATATTGGAACTGCTATCATGTCGTCTCTAGTCCTTCTTTTCATCAAACTAGACACCTGACTGCCAACCTAAATCTATAAGACAAAATAAATCTCATTGGCAGAGCTCTGTTTACTAATTATGTATGTATCTGAATATTAGAATGTAGAAATAATTGTAGCACTTGCTTTTGATATTGAACTTCACTAGCATTGATGATGTTATCTAGTCTGGGTAATAAAACATCTGCAAGAAAACAACCAAGCTCAGAATGCATCAAGGACCCTCCCATAAAAATAAGTTTAGATAATATAAAAGCAGCTTCCATAGCCAATTTGAAATTATTTCCTATAACAAATTTAAGATTTAAAATTACAAAGTCTGAATGCACTTTGAAAGAACCTGTAGTAGGAAACGAGAAGCTTAGGTAATGATTAACAATCCTAGTGCTCTTGATTTTCTTGGATCTAAATTGATATTAATATACAAGCACTATGCATTATAAACACAGAGAGACAAATAATTACTGATAAATCTGTATCATACCCCAATATTCTGCAGTAAGAATAGCTAAATGGAAAATGGGGGTCTTTTAAAACCAATGTACTGTAGATGATGGAATTTCAGAGGTGCAAACAGCCTTTGCTAAAATTCTTTCTTGCATGCAAATTAACCATGTAATGCTCTTCTTTCACAACTTGCTACTCTACTTATAGAAGGTAAATTAGGGTGGGTGAGCTGTAATTTATAAGTATGCTTTTCTAGAGGGGAAATCAAGTATCAGCAGAATACTTCGATTTCTAGCACCCTCTGTTCCCCAGGATAAGTGAAACTTTATGTTCTTGAAGTAGGATATGTATATCTAAGCGTATAAGTATCTACAAAATTATGTTTATTTTTGGGGAGGAAGCCACTTATGACTCAGATATCTGGCGCTGCTTACTCCTTTTGATAAACTAAAACAAATTCCCTAGTTAAAACCTAGGGAATGTACAGATGCATGTACTCTTATGTCTATAGTTTCCATTAAGAGTCATCATCATCACCATCATCAGATATAAACTTTAAACTACTTTGCAGTAGCAGAAGTACTATAGATTAACCAATCTACTTATAAAGCCTCTGAAAAACAGGATTTTTATAAATGTAAAACTATAGTATAGTATGTCTAACAATAGTACTTTGAAAAATAAATCTCCTAGTTTAAAATTACACCCAGAGGGCCCCAAAGTAATGCCCTCTTCATTTTAGAGAGAGAGAGATGTACAGGCAGAGAAACCACATAATGGTAGATAGTAGATGGGAACAATTCTTTCTTCTAGGAACACTTCCCCACTGATAGAGAAAATTAGCAAGTCAAAACTGGGTGGCAGCATGGAAGTCTGCTGAATTATTTTGGGCTAGCCACTCTTTCAGCCCAACCCATCTCATGGGGTTATTGCTATTATGGGAAAAATAGGAGGAGGGAGCATTGGGTATACTACTATGAGTTGTATAAAGGCAGGATATAAATCTAATAAATACATCTTTCTCTTAATTTAATATTTTGCAGTTTTATTTTCAAATTCAAATACAAGCAGTATATTTACAAGAAAATTTTTGCATATGGCAAACTGGTGCAGAATTATACTCAACTAGTTCACCTTGGAAAAGGAATGTTACAGGTAGCAAAACATAATTTAAGCCGAAGAGGAGAGGAGAGAAGAAAAGAGAAGATAAAAGAGAAGAAGAGAGAAAGGAGAAAAGAGAAAAAGAAAAGAGCAAAGGGAAAAGAGAAGAAAATAATGTTAGAAATGTAAACTGACTCCATCCTAACAACCTTTAGTATAAGAGGGAGGGAAAAAAGGCCTTCAAAATTGTTACTATACCTTGTATTACTAAAATAAGTTTCCGATATTTTTTAACAGAGTTAGTTTCCTGACCTGGCCTACCATGAAAGGATAATATCAGTCTTAAAAGTCTGACAGTGATCCCCTGATACCAAAGATAGTTAAGGCCGATCTAGTTTAAGTTTAATTCTAATGATCTGTTCCTGTCATGGAATTAAATCATGTTTTGCTAACCAATACATGCCTTTTCAAATGTCACTCCCGTCTACAACACTTTACAACAGAGTTTCTCAACTAGAGCACTAGGTATTCCCTGGGAAATCATAATTTATTTTTTTTAAAATAGAGACAAAACAAAAACCTTCTAGTCTCCAGTACTGATTTAACCCATAGGAGCATGCTTGGATACCAGGCAGGATTGTGGTTTGCACACAAGCAGGGTAATGAGCAAAGCATGAGTGAGGAATAAGAAGTGAGGAGCAAGCCAAGCCAAGCAGTGACAAGGGTCGATGTCAAGCCCTCAGAAATGACTCAGCTGCAACGCAGGCTGCTTCAGGCATTCACTTGGGCCCCTCCCAGCAATTCTTCCTGGAACCTCTGTACCTTGCCAAATTGTGCAACTTATAAGCAAGCAGTAAGACTAACTAACAAAGATTGACAGCTGCTATGCAAGCTAGGCAGGGAGGTGATTTAAGTCTCACAAAACTGGGTTTCCCTTGCAGGAAGCAACTTGAGCATCTAGGTTCATGTTCTGTGACTCTGCCTAGAATCTAGTTATTTACTACTCTGGCTTCTTAATTAGCTAAGACTGTCCTTCCCTTAACTTGGCATTGTGTATCTTCATCCTGACTTTGGATAGCTTGACTTGGAATTTACCTTTGCCTAACTAAGTTCTTACCTGCAAGTAATTGCTTTTTTTCTTGCTTTTGCATTTTTCTTTTTAGCTTTTAAAATCATTGTATTTTATTTTTTTATGCTGGTCTATGACTGTAATAAAAATTTCTGACCTGCTAACTCCTGTTGTCTTGTTGCTGGAAACAAATTATCTTCTTAACCCAAGTCCTCTAACACTGTGTGTGCCTAGTGTCTGGCTCCTGAAGGGATGCTAAAAAAACCAAGATGTAGAAGAGGAATGAGGAGGAGAAGCAGGTGGTACAGAACATAAATGAGAGATGAGAGAGATGCTACCAGGGCCTCTATGCTGGGACTTCTCTTTGATGGTGTTGCCTGCCTTTCTTAGCTGCGGAGGCCCAAAAGGAGGAGTTCCCTTTAAGGGCAGGCACTGATCTAGGGCTGATCTGGCCTGGGCACCAGCAACAACAGGCACATACCTGCCTTTCTGCAGGCACACACCTGCTTTTCTAAGGATGTAGGACTGCCTTTCTGCAGACACAGTGGCCTGGGGAGCTCTGTTTTAAAACAGGCACAGGATATCTAGGCCTGGCTTGGCCTGGGTACCAGTGGCAGCAGGCACATACCTGCTTTTCTACAGGCCAGGTGGCCCAGGGTGGGCACTCTGTCTCAGACAAGGTGCAGAAGAACTGGATCGGGCCTGGCCTGGGCAGAAGCAGGAACCACCCATAAAGCAGTGGGGAGGGGAGGAGGGAAGGGAACGTAAATATGCAGGACTACACATGAATAAAATTATTTTGTAACTTCTGGCCTATATTTCAGCCTGAACATGCAGGGATTCCCTGAGGCCTGAAAAATACTTTAAGGGCTCCTTCAGGCTCCAAAGGTTGAGAAAAGCTGCTCTATAATAAAACCAGTCTAAAACCCCTCAAGATAGTGAGTAAAGTTGTTTCATCTTATCATAAGGATCAATACCCAGTAGCATATAGTTAACTTACTAAACAGTCCTAGAACTGGTCTGAAAAATAACAACGATCATTGTCAACATTTATTGTAAAGGGGCATCAACCATAGAGTGATGCCTCCTGAAACAACAAGCTGTAAAAATTGAAGTACGGATTATAAAAGCAGATTATGAAATATCCCGGCTGACCTCAGCAAGTCCCACTCTGAGAACTTACCCTAGCATTTATATACGTCATTGTCTTTATTGTAGTTGATCAATGAACTGTAATAGAATAGAAACTTTAGTTGAAGAGCTGTGTTTGTCAATATAAAAAGACACGGTAGAATTCAGATACATAAACAAAGATGCCTCTGCACTTGAACCAAAAAAACCCCAACCTTTACTCTAAAACTTTCCTGAGAGATCTAGCTCTGCAAAACAGTTCATTTGAAACAGTTACTATCCGTGTTTCCCTGAAAATAAGATCCGGTCTTATTTTCTTTTGTGCTTGAAAATAAGCACTCAGGCTTATTTTTGGGGAGGTCTTATTTTTTTGGGACATGCAGGAGGCAGCTAGTGTGTGGGCCAACAGGAGTGGGAGCGCAGCTACTGCTGGCCCTGCCCTCTCCATCCCAAGATCTGCTTGCCCGCAGCTGCAACGGGCCAAGCTCTCAGCACACCCCAGCCTTTATTACGGCAAGCAGGAGCAGCCAGAAGGCTGACTGAGAACAGCACTGCCAGGAGGGCAAAGAGCTCACTCGAGGCCAGCAGCAGCATGGGCAGCTGCTTAGCCACTTTAAGACTTGTGGATTTCAACTCCCAGAACTCCCCACAGCACCCCCCTTTTCCTGCCGATCATCCTTTCCTTGTGCCAAAGACTTGTGGAGGCAGGTGTTAAAAGTTAACATTTCAGAAATGTTACCTGCAGAGGTCTCCTGGTGCAATGCTCTGCCGCAGCTTCAGAGCAAACCTCTGCCTTCCCTGTGCAGGATTGCAAGGCTGGAAGCTTTTCTGGGATGTGCATCTGTGCAGGACTCCCAAAGGACGATTGGCAGGAAACACTCCCCCCCCCCCTTTTCCTGCCGATCATCCTTTCTTTTAGGAGCCCTGCACAGACACACATCCCATTTTCTTCAGGGAAACAGGGTATCATTTTCTAATTTCAAGGAACGATTCAATTCTCAATCACTTTTTGATGTATCTTAATCTAAGGTAAAAAAAAAAAAGACCAGTACACAAATTTTTCAGGTAATATTTTCATTTTGATAGGAAGCAAACCTGAAGTTGTATTCTATATAAAGGTAGAGACTAGCAGTCTGTGGACTAGTTCCCATATGGAAATAACTTTCTGTCCACAATTTAGGGGCAACTATCTTTTATTATATAAAAGAGAATTGTTTGGCTACATACACTTTTGAAATCAATTAATACCACTACTAAACATCATGCACTAATATTTTTGCTCACTACTGCTGACAATCAGCCAATGTCTTGCTCCCTTTCTATACTTGTCTCCAATTCATTTAGAAAACTGAGTTGAGCAATACGTCTTATCCCCACTACCATTCATAATACAATTGTATATTTTGTAAAAGATGTTTTACAGCAGTACTTAAGATATATTTGTGGTAACGTTAGCAATGTTCCTGCACATTTATTTGGAAGAACATTCAGTATAATGCCACTTAATTCAAGGTATTTTAGACCTAAATAAGTATTGTTGGCTCTAACCAATCATTATAGAAGCTATGCTTGTTCTATCAATCTGAATTCTTATCCTCATTCCATCTGATTCTACTAATGTAAATGAAAATCCAACTTTCTTCTCTAGTAGAAATCTTATGCACGAATACATCAATGTGTGTGCCTTGTTTTTGAAAAGGATTATTAATGACATTTAAAAAAAAAGGAATAATTAGAAGCTCCCCTAACCAAGTTTGCTTAAAACTCTTGTTTGGAAGAGATTGGAAGCAGGTGTCCAGAGGATGGGAAGATGATTGTCAATAAACCTAAATGAAGACCGCGCGGGCTACCGGCCAGCTCTTGCTCCCGACGGAGCGTGCCCCCACCCATCCGCTTTGCTTCTATTTTTCCCGCCCCTTGTCCTAAAACCGCCAAGCGACTGTCGCGCTTTCCTTCCCCATCACTGCGCCTATTGCGCATGCACCTCCTTGAGGGCGGGGCTGAAGCCGAAGCCTGGTAGCGACGTCTGACAGAGCCGCGCATCCTCTTTCACTCCCTGCCGGTTCAGGGAGAGCCAGCGGTAGGTCGCCGACTAGATCTCTTCATCCTCCTCCACCACCACCGCCTCCGCTATCTACGTTGTCGACGGCAGCCCCGGTTGGCCTAATTTATTCGCCGCGACCCCGAATTTTACTCTTCTCCTTCCTCGGAAATACATTTTCCTCCCCTTTACCCCCTCCTTTTTTTTCTTTTTTTTTTTTGTAAAGCCTCTGCGCCCATTTTCTTTCTTCGGTCTCTCGCCCCTCGATTTTTTTTCTTCTCCCCACCCTCCTCCTCTTTCGCGTCGCACAATGCGGCTGAAAGGCCGGGGATGCTGCGCCCGGAGTAGAGGCAACGGCGATGGAAAGGAGGAAGGAGAAGGACGCGGGCCGCCCCCTCCACCAATGCGGAGTCCCTTCGTGCACCGGCTGCACTTCAGCGCCCTCCAGAAGGCAAAGGTGGGTGTGTATGGGGGGGGGGAGTTACGCGTGTATGCGCATACACACATGCACGCGGGTAAGCAGGCCGGCGGGAGGAAAAAAGGCAAAAGGAAAGCCGCTCCGCCGCCCCAAATGCGTAATGGTGCCTCCAACCCCCCGCCCCCTTCCCCGGGTCTCCAAAGAAGTGTGCGTGTGCCCCCGCGAAGCAGCAGTTGCTTGCTCGTGTCTGCGCCTGAGACATCCACAAAACCTCGCGGGGCTGTATTGGAGAGGTAAGCGTGCAGAAAGTGCAATATCGTGCATAGATAGCTCTGCCTCTTAGAAAGAAACCGGTCCCTCATTGTTAGCCTCGTTAGCACTAACGCAGGCGTTAGAATCCTTTATTCTAGCTGCAGCTATGCACTGGGGCTGTTGCATCTAAGCGTCCCTTGAGGTTAGTGTAGGGGAGGAAGGGCAGCAGTTGAACGGGTATTAGTTGCTTGATTAGCCTAACAAAGGAAGCTGAAGGCCACAGTAGATGGAGCCAAATTATTAAAATAAGCAGGGTAACTTCAGAAGGTGTTCTAACAAACCAACCCCAAAGCTATACAATATTTGTTGTTGCTGTTTTGGGCTCCCTTTTTCATAAAAGTTTGTTTTTCCCAATCCATCATAGTTATTGTTAGGTTTTTGTGGGACTTCAGAATCCTGACAAAAAGCAGGAGAGCTGAATCCTTGCAAACCACCTCTTTGAACACCCATAGTTACTAGCACTATTTGCAGTCCATTGTTTGGTCAAAGGCAAAATTAGTCAAGGAGTTTGCAAGATCTTGAATGTTGGGATCCATAAAATTGTTGCTGCTTCAGACTGCTGTTTTATTAATAGTTATGGTAGAAACAACATAAAGGGAAAATAATCAGAACCTGCCAAAAATTCATTCACTGGGATTATTCATCTGTCCCCAGTGTTCCAATTTACTATTACATTTTAAAGTTAGAGGCTCCCAGAGCACTGTATTCCTACATCCATGTGATTTTAACTCACAAAATAAGCAGGCTTAACTTCTTGATACTATTTTTTGGGCCTAGCAGGCAGGAGAGACCAAAAATATCAGACTCAAATATACCAGTTGGCTGTGGTTGCATGTTTGAGAAACAAATGCAGTACATGTATCCTAATTGGCTCTAGGAAAACCAGTCAATCTCAGATATAGAATACTGACAGAGATACTTCTTGGTATGTACTCAAAACAGCCCCATCTTTTCATGCATTATGTGCTGCAGAAGTCAAAAGAAGAGTGACTTTGAACAGAAGCTGTTTTGATATGTAGGATTTACTGTTTTGTTAGAGGGAGAAAGAATTGAACTCTGCTTTAAGGTCATTGCCCTACCACCTTTACAAAGAACTTGCCCTATTTGAGAGAATGAGAGAAGCATCCTTCACTTACTAATTTTTATGTTTTAAAATCCACATGAGAATAAATACAATTGCAATCTCCATATCTGTGGAGCCCAAAATGAGAAAGTTGGGCTTACTATATTCACCAGAGGAGGGTGGTGGGAAACTTACTGTGGCAACTGAATACAATTGAGGTTTGCTGAAATCCAAGCTTAGTCAAACCGAATGGTTAACTAAGATTACTTAGAAGTACAGCACTGATTTTCAGCCCAACTAAACTATACATGTGCTTAAACTCTTAAAATAATTAAGAAGTTTAGTTGCAAAGAAACCCTAGCTTATATGTCCTAATATCTAAATTATTGTACAGGCCATTTTAACGCCATTTTATTTTTATCAGTTTACCTTCAGCCACATTGTAACTCCAAGGATAGGAACATGAAGTAAGATATACACCTCACATTTGATTGAGGACCTTACATCAAAACTTCTTTGGGGTTATTTAATATGGCTGAAAATTAATTGATTTTGGAAATAGCAGATTAAACAAATTGTGGTCTAATGTTGGCTCTTCTGTGACATTCTTTTAGCAATAACAATACAGGATGTTTACAGTATGTACAGAGAACCCAAGAGTAGTTACAATATTTCATGTAGATAGCATCACAATAGAATTCTGCTATTGATTAAGTTGGTCCATTTGCCTTTTTTATAGTAATGGCACCAATATTCTGGTAATGTTCTGGGTGCAAGAATATGATGAGGGCATTTTGTCTGTACAAATAGTTATGTGCTCTGGAAATCACAGAAGAAATTTGCATTGATACCTGGTGCTATGTCCCAAACAGAAACTAGTAATGGCCACATTGTAAAAAGGCTACACAAAACTCCTTGTAAATTGATATAGTACTATACTACTTTTGTTTAACTCACTTCTATATTTTGGCTTCCCTTGCAAAAGATATATTATTTGAACATTGGAAATTGACACAGGCATCTTCCACAAATATACATACATACATACATACATACATACATACATACATACATACATACATACATACATACATACATACCTGTTTTGAATAGACATATTTTTCAGTTTGAGGGACAGATGTGCTCATTCATTTTGCTTAATATGAAGAAATGTGCTAGCTTTGCTGTCAGTTTCCTTAAATATTCATAAAGATAGCTAAAATTGTTCATGATTTCCTTGAATCTTTGCTCTGTGGTTTACAAAGATTTTCTATAAATAGAAAAATGTGCTTATTATATCCTCCTTTCTACTTCCAGAATTATGCATCAAATTAAAATTGTGTCCATCCAGACCTGTCTTATGCCAGTCATCAATGATAATTAGTCATTGATCCACCTTTCTTTGCCTGCAGTTTTCCCCATTTGTGCTAAGGCACAGAGAAAGTGAAACATCAGACTAAGTCTCAACATAAAAAAATGAAAAGTGTACATCAAATCAATATAGTGGAATGCTTGGGAATACAATATAGGGAACAGGTTGAGTACCATCTAAAAATGAGCAGTAAACAGTTTTGTTCATGACCTATTCACTTAATGTTAATTGTATTCCCTCTATTAATTGACACATCCAATGTGTTCCTTAAACTAAGCTACCGGTATATTTTAATGCTACCAGTGTTAGTTTAAGCAAACCATCCAAAGGTTTAGATTAATTTGCTTCCTCCCCTTTCATATCCAGCTAGCATTAAACCAGGAATTTATAGTTATGTTGAAGCCAACATACAGTGATTTAAATTTTTGCTTAATCATGTCTTACTGAATAAACAGTTTACAGATCAATCAAAGCTATTAACCAATCCCCATTTGGGTTCACACAACACGTTAAAATCAGATCCAATAATCAAACTAATGACATTATAAACCTTGGTGTGGTATTTAAGAAAAATATACAGGTTAAAGACGTTTTTTGCCCCCTATTCCTTTTACAGCCTAAACTTTGAGAGTTGGGGGATTGTTTGAGGACTATAGGGAATCTCATCTTCTGATCTTTGCATAAGTAATATTCAGTAAAATAGTGGATTTAGTAAGCACTAGTTCTTTGTCACATATATGTTTTGAGTGTTTAAAAAATCCTTTATTGTTTATATAATAAGGATTCTCAAAATATCAAATAACTAATGAAACAAAAAAGCATGGATTAAATTCATTTTCCCATTTCAATTTTATGTAGATGTATAATTATGAATTGGTTGTTAATAGCACTAAAATGTGTTAATATGCAACTAAACATTCTACAATGTTTACTTTATGTAACTATTTAGAAACATTTCTTAAGTTATATGCTTTTATGATTAAAGGTAAACTAGATGTATTAATATGTTTCTTTTCTGAGTATCAGGTTCTCTTCTCAATTCCTGTTACTCTTTCACTGCAAAGATATTTTTTCCTAGTTAGGAACAAAAATTAGATTTTTAGGCATGTAAGAGTTTTAAGAAAACCAGCTGGTTTAGAAAGCAATAGAATGTGAGTTTTAGCCTACACTGTGAACACTGCTTCATGATTTTGGGCCAATCACTCACTCGCAGCCCAACCCACCTCATAGGAATGTTGTGTGGAAAATAGGCAAGAATATTAGGTATATTTGTTACCTAGAATTATTAAGTTACCATATAATAAAGGTGGGTTAAAAATTATAATTTGTGTGGAAAAAACCCCTAGAATTCTACACGTTTCATAAAGATTAACAACACAACATTGTAGCTGATTTTATTTCTTTTTCCTTGAACCCAGGAAACAAATTGGGGAACTAGCTGCAAAACTATCTGCCTTGCATCTATATTGCATCTTTTCTGCTTGCTCACTCAGCTGTTTTCATATAATAAAACTTAATATAAATGAGAGATAGAATACAAGATAAGGAGGGGAGGTGGATACTGCTTTTCAGGGAGAAAAAAAGGCAAAGACATGGGGAATATAGGTATGAGTAATTTTCAGATCGTGTGGCTTATTTGCTAATTTAGATATAGAGCTGGTATTTATGGAATAAAAACATTTCAAGTGATTCAAATTTAACTTCTACTCCAAAGATTTTTACTCATTTCCTTTTTTAAAAAGTCTTTGTTGAATCACATTGCTTCATAGTCATCCTATCATCAAGCTCTAAATAGCATATTTCTCATCTGTGATTTGTAACTGATGAATCCTCATCAGACGAGAAGTACTTGATATAACCTTGAAATTGCACAAATTAAATTTCCTTAAATTCCATTACTTGCATTGGAAAATTGACATTTTGTAATCAAGGAGCTCAAAGTGGACTATAGAAGGCATAGATCAGACATCCAGCCCTTGCTTATCAATGGAGACTGAGTGGAGCAAGTGGCCAGTTTTAAGTTTCTGGGTGTTATCATAAAAGAGGACCTGACCTGGGGCACTCACATATATTAACTGTGTTGGAAAATGAGAATGAATAGGAATGATATCTCACACAAACACAGATGATGAATAAAGATAATGCTATGTGTTACTATATAAATGTAGTGTAAAACCTATTTATCAGATTTATATGTCATGTGTTTTTATGTACATTTATCTATAGTGGCCTTGAATAAATAAGTATTATAATATTTATTTAACTTAATATTTGGAACTTAACAACTTAATTGGGTAATTTAAATTTCTAACAATTTGTTTATAATACAAACTACTGTGATGCTAGTTTCTTTTTCCTACCAACCAATTTCAGACTACAGTCAACTGCATTCCTAGCTAACATCTCTTCTCTTAATATTCTTGCCCAGTTATCCTGAGCCTGTAACATGCTGAGTATGCTCTGCCACCACTTAGAATCCAGGGTTATGTCACCTTTATGTTGGCTCATTTATATAGCCTCTTTAATTTCAGCTGCCTCAGATACCTCTTTGAATCTTTTCCTTGTTGTAAGTTCTCTGGCTTCTATCTTTCCAGCTGTTGTCTCTTCTACTCCATGCTTTGTTCAGCAGCAAACCCTGGAAGAAAACACACTCCTTCAGCCTACCTGTTATGGCTCTTTCTATTTGTCTCTTCAAGCCTTGGTGCAGGTGCCTCTAGGAGTTTTCATGTCCTTCCTTCCTTCCATCCTTTCTCAGCAAGTGTACATGTAGCTAAGTTGAGTAGCTAACAGACTACTGCAGAAGGAAAAAAAATGTGACCTTGATAGTTTCAGAGCAATTCATCCTTCCTAATCTAATCTTGTTCCCCACCAAAATTAAACTGTCAGTTTCCCAACTTTTGCAAAACAATTCTATACTTAATCCACCCACAAACCAAAATTTATAAACGTTATTTATTTTCTTCCATTAGGGAGTTGTGCTCAAGTGACAACTTGGTCAATCTTCTTAGAGTCTGGGGGGAAGATGCCTATATCTTGTGATATGAGACAGGAAATGTATGGCATTGTTTATTCATCAGCAAATTATATCCTGTCCAACAGTGCACTGATTGCCAATGAGTCCATCTTGCTGTTGGTCATTCTCTTCTTTTTTCTTTTCCTTTTCCCACCATTAGAACCTTTTCCAGAGAATGCGAACTTCACACAATGTACCCAAACTAGGATATTTTGAGCCTGCTTATCTGTGCCTCAAGTGAGAACTCTGAGTTTATTGCAGCAGTTTGGAAATCTAATAAAAATAAATAATTAATTAAATATGATTATTATGTCTCGATAACACAGATTCATAGACTTATATTGAAATTCCTTAATGTATAAAAGTTACTTATCTGAATCTATCCATTTTTAATTAGTATATTTAAATATGCTAACCTCTTATAGCTATCAGTGCAGTACTTTGTCTAAGGTTTTCTCATTACTAATATCCACTCAGGGAGCCAGTGTGATGTAGTGGTTAAGGCATCAGGCTAGAAACCAGGAGCCGGTGAATTCTGGGCCTGCCTTAGGTATGAATCCTGCTGAGTGATCTTGAGCCAGCCACTGTGTCTTAGCCTTAGGAAGACAATCCAGTTCCAAAAATCTTGCCAAGAAAACTGTAGGAACTTGTCCAGGCAGTGGACAAGAGTTAAGACTGATTCAAAAGCATTAAAAACAACAGCAACAACTCTAGTTCACTAGGATTGATAATATACAATTTTCATACTTTTACATGCATTGAAGATGCAAAAGCCATAATGCTAAAGTTAACACCTAGTGAAATCAGCTGCATACATGACATAAGTACTGAAGGTAATGAAGAATATAACAAAGACAGAAAGCTTTTGGTGTGACTCGGATAATTGAAAATGCCAATCCTCCAAATCTTCTGGGATGTGAATCATAATTAAAGCAGTAATAGAAAATGATAGATCTTTCATATTTGGCATAGAAACCCAGTCTTGATCAGTGAACCAAACTAGCTATGATGACTACTGTTAAAAACTGGGAGGGGTGGTAATTGAAATCTTCATTGGCAAAACCCTTCTTCCAATAGTTGCCCAGTAAAAGATAATTACAATAGGCTGCCACCAGTCAGGCTAAACCTCATGACAGTGACAAACTGACAATCCTCTTTAGATGTTTTTAGCTTTTCTGTCAAGGGCTTCTTTCTTTAACTTAACTCAAGAAAAATAGACTATTTTTTCCTCCCCAAAATTCAGAAATTAACAAAATTAAATGTCTATTCTGAAACACATGGTAGGACTATCCAGGCTATAGGGATGTTTTTAATAAGAGAACAGGAAGGAAGGAAGGAAGGAAGGAAGGAAGGAAGGAAGGAAGGAAGGAAGGAAGGAAGGAAGGAATCATTTGGAAAAAAGAACACAGAATTCCAAATAATGTTAATGAAATCATATTGCAGATTTGGAAGAAAACGTGCAGTTCCAGGAATTTGGCCTCAGGCCTGATGTTAATGTGGTTTTGAATACCCTGGTTTGGTTTTTGTTATTGTTACAGACTTACAGTTGCTTTAGTCAGGTTTCCAGTCTCAAGCTATGTCTTTAGTTATGGTTATTGTTTTTGGATTCTGTAAGCTATTCAAGGTGTAGAATTGGTAATGACAACAAATTTAAGATGATGATGATGATGACAATGAGATATTCAGAGATGCATAGTTTTGCTGAATTTTTCTACATTCCTAATATAAATAGTTATTGTTAGTCACTAAACCTTTTATTTGTACACTGTTTTTCTTTATCCCAATTCTGAGTATGTTTTGTTTAAATTTCTATCACGAGACTAAGTGTGGCCATCCTTTTTAGATTTAACCTTTTAAAATAGTTTTAGGACTTGCAAATGTAACTTTGAAGAAATTCATTGCCATGCTCTACTCTGTGGGTGGTGAGAAGAAGCAAAACATTTGCTTTAAGTTTCCTTCATGAAATTCAAATTGGGGGAATATATAATAGTTGTTGCCTGTGAACATCCGTATAAAGATAAATATACTATATAAATATTTAAATTAAATTCATCTCTCTTGGAATTTAAACTCTAACCACACTGGGTAGGGGAAATACTTTTGGTCAAAATCATTTTTTCTTCAAGGGAATGTTCTGAAATTGTGGAATCACTTCAACCAGCAACAACTGGTAAATATTAATTTGCTGCTCGGTCACCCACTGGAAAAGTGACCGCAGACAACTCTTCAAATTTAACAGACCTTTTTGATATTTCTTACCAAATGTCTTTGCACACTTCTGCCACTATATTTTCTTCTCAGCATACTTTGCATGAAAGCCAAATAAAGAATACTTGGTGTTCCTCATTGCCCCAAAATCAACATCTTATTTTAAAATGTAATTGCTCTTCCCAGTGCTAAAAAGTTGACCTGGGGTGGAGAAATTAAAATGGTTTCTTATAATATGGGGAAAAGAAGAAAAACTTTCATGAAGTTAATATAGAACAGTTTAAATTATTTATATGCCTATTATAAGAAACCCCTGACATTTTGTTTTTCTTATTTGAAATTAAAACTAAGATAACTCATAAATATGAAGTTCCATTCATTTTGTCTTTTCATTTCCTTTAACCTCTCTGAATCTTATGTGTTTCCTCTACTTACTAAGACATCATGGATAAGCAGGTCACAGGCCATGGACTGCAATTAGCGTCCATTAAGAATCAGAGTGTTGGTTTATTTCATTTTGCACATCTGATCATCCTACAGAATAAAACTTCCATTTTAAATATAAGTACCAGAAAAAAAGGAGAAAACTGCTTCATCTGTTGTCCTCCATTACTCTGCTAGAAACCATTGAGGGAAGGAGAAATTGGATCCCATCATCCTTCTCTTTGTAGATTTGAAGATAGTTTATTGAGACAAAAACAGACAATGATGTTTCTTCCCTTTACCCTCTCCCTTGCAATCTTAATTCAAAGAGACTTATATTACAGGATTATGGATTCCTCAGCCTCTCAACAATTGTTAATATATAGGAAGGGAGCAGACAGTAAAGGACAGAGGTTTGTGTATGTCATCAACGTCCTGTACACAAGCTGAATAATTAAGTATTCAGCACATGCACATATAAATGCAGTGTAGGATTACATTTCAAGGTCCCTATTATTGCTCTCCTATTATGATGAAGAGTTTTGAGAGATTGGTAAAGGACTATATTGTTTCATGCCCTCCCCCTACATTTGACGCATTATAGTTTGATTATCGGAAGAACCGTTCTATTGATGAGGTACTTTCCTGTGTGGTTCATCTTAGTTGGGTGCACCTGGAGGACAAGAATACTTATGTGTGAATGCTGTTTGTTGATTTTAGTTTGGGGTTCACACACAATCATTCCTCAGCATTTGGTGAACAAGCTGAGCCTATTAGGTTTTAATATTTCTTTACGCAACTGGGTATTTGATTTCCTTATTGATAGGCTCCATTTGTACGTGTTGGAATAAAAGTTTCCAATTCCATATCCTTGAGTGCAGGTTCCCAAAAATCTGTGTCTTGTGTCCATTACTGTTCACCTTGATGACCCATGAATTCTGTGCCAAGGCTGCTACGAATCATATTGTAAAGTATGTGTCAGCCTTGGGAGCCATATTTGTAGAAGTCCTCTAAGGCTGCCACATTTTAGTGCCTGGGAAATTGGATGGGGGATATTCACATGTACCAGGGGAGTATAGACACAACAGTATTCTTCCCCAGAGAGTCAAGGACATATCAACTTGCACCTGGAAGAGGAGTGCCAGAAGGAAGGCATCTGTTTGATCTGGAAATGGATTGGGCCATGTGATCATTGGGGATGGCCGGGAGGTGGATCTTTGAATTTCTTTTGGATTCTTATTTGGATAGCTTGGTTTCTGAGTGCTGAATGGAGAAGAGGGACTTTGCTGGAACCCTGACAAGCACTTTGTATTAACAAAACAAATCAAATATCTCAAGGCCATCTATGCTAACAAAATTATGTATTTGTAATCTGATGAAATTTCAAATGGTGCCATTTAATATAACACACATATAGATAACAATTCAAGGTTGTCTGAATGGAGTGAAAGTCAAATTGCACCCAAGGCACCCATTACTATTGCTACTACCTTTGTTTCCTTTTGCTGCAGCTGTTCTATTTCTATTTGCAGGTCTTTGTATTTTATCATTACTATTCATAGTACTATTGGTTAGAGTGTCATTTACTGAATTATTTTCATATAATAGATGTTGGGGTTATCAATGAACAATCTGCAAATTCTTGAAAGGTTGATGAGCTAAAGCGTTTAAGGACCCCTGCACCATGCCATAAAGCAGGAGTGTCAAACTCAAGTCCCATGGGCCGGATCCGGCCTGCGGGGTGCTTAAATCTGGCCTGCAGGGCCAGCCTGGAAATAGTGAAGGACCGGCTCATGGTGCCTCTGGCCATTTTGACCGCCAGGGTGCTGCAGGCGGCCATCCAGGCTGAAAATGGAGCCGGGGGGGCACATGCCCCCCCCCCGTGCCCCATTTTGGCTGGCAGGGTACTGCAGGAGGCGTCCGTCCCATCTTCCCCCCCCCAGACAGCCCACGGAGAAGTACAATGCTGATCCGTCCCTTGAAGAAATCCAGTTTGACACCCCTGCCATAAAGGATTTTATAGCCAGCTATAAAGCTAGTTACAGCTTTAGTTCAGAGCTAGTTCTGTGAATTGCATCTCAAAGCAAACTAGCAACACAGTCTGCACAGCACACAGGTCACATGAGCATACCAAGGCACACCCATAACTATTTCCACTGCTGCATTCTGGATTGTGCATTTGGGAATAGTTGCAGCAGTAAATATGCACCCTACCATCGAACTATGGTGTCTTCTCATTTTTTTTTCATGAAATCTTGCCCATACGATCTAAGAAGATTAAGTATGTTGGTTAACAAGAAATTATATAGCGCTTGTATTAAGGTGGGATAGGAAAGCTGACAAAAATTCAAGTCCTTACAGACACTACATGTCTGGTACAGGACTATTAAAATTATGATGGCTCATCTGAGTTGGTAATAACACCTTTCTGAAAGTTAGGATTTATTGATTCTGTAAGATCTGTAGACAGCCATAACAGTTTTAAAGGCGGGCTCAGGGGTTTATTCATTTCGTAGCACTTCACTCATTTCTTTTTCTTTTTAAAGAAAGCAATGGAAAGAATAAAAATGGCATCAACATGAGCAGTAAATGCTGAAGTGAGACGGATAATTAAAAGTCCTTTTCCATTTATGTTGATAGCTCTTTTAGATTCACAAGATATACTTCAATCAAACTCATTTCTATTACACTGCTGAGCTTCTCTTTGGTAGCTCCAGTGTGAAGTTATTTTCTCTGTCCAGTTATGTCCATATTAGCAAGAAGTAAAAATGGTTATATACAAAATTACAGTTGCATTATAATTAGAAACCAGGACAAACCCGAAATACAACACTATTTCCTTAAGAAAAACATATAGATATGTTTTTATAGAACCAACATCCTACTGAAAAGGAAGTAAAGAAAAACCACCATGCTTTTGATGATTACATCTCATATTAATAAGCTGAGATATGAATATCTATTTTAACTGTGCATGAAGCATTTGAAACCAGCTAAGGTTTAAATTAGGAAACTTCTAATTAACCATAGGTTTTCATTTCAGCCAGCTGAACAAAATGATTCGTTTGGTTAAAAAAATAGTAATAAACAAATTCTTTTGGAAGATGCCAGGTTCCTACAGTATAATATAAAGCTGGTTTAATATCCTGGCTTGCTGAAGTTCATAATCAGTGCTTCTTGTTCAGATTAAATGAAAAGTTAAAATTTATCAAAGGCTTTATGACTACTATGAAGGACTTGTTCTTATCTTGTATACACAAACAAGGCTTGAATATAGTTCAGCTGAGATTTGATTGTTTATAATGGACCATGACAGCTTCTGTAACTAATATCAGAAGAAGCCTAAATAATTTTTTTTTAAAGATGCGGATAAAACTTAAAAGGATCTACTGCCTATATTTGATTTTTATTTTTTTTTAAAGGATTTTCAGGATTGCAAAATCTAGATCACCACAACTGTGTGGCAGCAAAGACATACAGAACCGTCTAACTGGAGGTATCTCTTGACTTTACCATGAGCTACCTGGTGGTGAGCTGGTGGTTTTGTGGCCTACTTAATAATAGAAATAGCACTATAGCATTTAGACTTACATATCGCTTCACAGAGCTTTCCAGCCCTCTCGAAGCGGTTTACAGAATCAGCCTATTGCCCCCAACAATCTGGGTCCTCATGTTACCCACCTCGGAAGGAAGGAAGGCTGAGTCAACCTTGAGCCTGGTGGGATTTGAACTGCCAAATTGCAGGCAGCTGGTAGTCAGCAGAAGTGGCGTGCAGTACTGCGCTCTAACCACCGCACCACCACAGCTCTTAATACTCCTAATTTAATTTTTTTTAATTGTCTTTTGAAACATTAGATCGGTAATCGACTCATTATCTTTCAAAAACTGACATTTTTCCTCACTCTACCGGTATTTTGGGTGGGATTATAAATTTTTGTACCTTGTTCAGTTAAGTCAACAGCCTGACATTCTAAAAGATGACTCTAACAAATAAGCTGATATTTGCAAACACACCATCCTTGTTTCTCTCCTCTGCTCCCAGCTTTCTGTTCTTCACATTGTTATTCTCCCCTGCAACTGGCAGAGACTTCCTTTGGTTTCTCTCATTAGTATTAGTATTATATGTTGGCATGCAACATAGGCGTTTTATTCACACACTGCATGCGTTTGTCTAATAGCAGAAAAATAAGGTACTGACAATAACAGTGTGTTCAGTGTCCATGATGGATTTTATTTCTTTATAAAGTCATTATAAAAAACAATAATCCAAAACCGGGATCCAAGATAAAATATTAATGTATTTATTCATTTACTTCCTTTCTTGCTAATTATTTAAGACACTTGTACATTTGTTATGTCAATATATAAATTCTTGTCAGCTGCCCAGAGTCACCTATGCGTGAGTTGGGCAGCTTACATAAATTTGTTGAATAAATATTTTGAAACCCACCCACTCCACCTCATGCCTGGAAAATTTTTGATCAGTGCATGCTACCTGCTCTAACATATGCCGGTGAAACATGGATGCTAAAGTTATTCTTGTACCCTTCCTGTTGTTGTTACTATTTCTTTTTTTTTCCCCTCTGTAAATGATATACACTGTATTCAAAGTGTTTATGAATAATTTTAAAAAAAAACAAAAACAAGAAACATGGGTGCTAACCTCACAATCAACACAAAAGCTACGAGTGGCACGAAGAGCCATGGAAGGATTCATACTCGTTATCACAAGACAAGAGAGAAAGATCTGCACATGGATTAGAGAACAAATGAAAGTAAATGATATCATCAAGAGCAGGGCTGTCAAACTCCTGGCCCATGGGCCGGATGCATCATGCACTGGCCACGTCCACGCCTGGTTTAGTGAAGGGGGGGAAAAAAGTCCCGATACATCATGTGACGCCTCCGTGACGACGTGAGTTTGACACCTGTGATCAAGAGAGTAAAAGAAATGGAAATGGGCTGGCAAGAAGAACTGATGGCAGGTGGACCAAGGCAGTCATAGAATGGATCCTTCTTAATAAACAGTGTCCACCAAAGAGGCCTAAAACAAGATGGATTGACAATATCAGCAAGTATTGGCAAAAAAAAAAGAAGAGCTCAGGACCATATTGGTTGGAAACATGCGGAAGAGGGCTTCATCCTGCAGTGGATAGACAATGGTTAAAATGATGATTGGAATGAATGAAATAAATATAAATAATTATAATTACAATAAATAGATTAATTATTGTTCAGCCACCCAGAGTCATGGATTAAGGTAGATGGCTACATAAATTGAATAAATAAATCATTAGATATTATAATTATGTTATATTATTATATTTTATATATCTATTAAAATTATAATATGCATATAATCCTCTACTTACTACCGTTTGAAGTTACAACAGCATTGAAAAGAGTGACTTATGATTTTCACGTTGATGACCGTTGCAGCATCCCCATGGTCATATGATCAAAACTGCTTGGCAACAGGTTGATTTGGATGATGGTTGCAATGTCCCAGGGTCATGTTACTTCCTATTGCGACATTCTGACAAAGCAAAATCAACTGGGAAACCAGGTTCACTTATCAATCATGTTACTAACTTAACAACTACACTGATTCACTTAACAATTGTGGCAAGAAAGGTAGGTCCAGCAGGTGTTGTTAGAGCATTCAGTTTAAAAGACTTTTAATAGAATATGCTGAGGAGAATTTTTATTTTGAACAGAGTAAACTCTGATCTTTGCTAGGGGAATTTAAAGCTATTTAATATACTTTTTAAATATATTTGAAGGAAATCAACCTTTATTATTCTTTGGAAGTACAGATAATGAAACTGAAGTTCAAATACTTTGGCCACTAAATGAAAAAAGAGGACTCATCGGAAAAGACCCTAGGTTGGGAAAAATCGAAGGCAAAAGGAATAGAATAGAATCAGAATCGAGCTGGAAGGAGCCTTGGAGGTCTTCTAGTCCAGCCTCCTGCTCAAGCAGGAGATCCTATACCATTTCAGAAAACTGACGGTCCAGTTTTTTCTTAAAAACCTCCAGTGATGCAGCACCCACAATGTCTGGAGGCAAGCTGTTCCACTGGTTAATTGTCCTCACTGTTAGGAAGTTTCTCCTCAATTCCAGGTTGCTTCTCTC
>JANHFL010002977.1:0-39897 GCA_032468155.1 Oxyrhabdium leporinum | reverse complement strand
ATCACTTGAGACTTTCAAGAAGAGATTGGACTGCCATTTGTCAGAAATGGTGTAGGGTCTCCTGCTTGGGTGGGAGGGTTGGACTAGATGACGTACGAGGTCCCTTCCAACTCTGTTAATCTAATCTAATATATTTGGATGTAAAAAAAAAAAGAAAAAGGGACATTTGAGAAAGATGATTGGATAATAACAGGTAACAGAGCTACTCATTTTCTATTTTGTTCCAGACTTTGTCCTAAAAGAGAACTAAAATAACAATTGACACAAGTAGGAGGAACAGCCCAAAAGAGATAATTGAGGAGCAACTTGTGACCATGAACAAGTTTAAGTCTCCAGAACAGATTAAATACATCCAGAAAATTGACCAAGCTGATGAACAATTGTAACCCATGACTATACTTCAAGGACTCCTTGTCAAGCTGAATAGAAGTGTTGAGCAATGAATCCTATGGGTCCTTGAACACTTCAGCATATTTATAAATAACTTGGAAAAGATACTAGAAAATAAGAGGTATGAAAATATTGCCATTGAATTTACATACAGTATAAAAGTAGGAGGGGTAGCAAATGCTTTAGTGGTGAGCATCAAGATTCAGGATGATCTTCACAAGCTAGAAAAATGGATTAGAGACCAGCAAGATGAAATTCGACAAGGACAACTGCAAAGTCCTGTATTATGGTAGGAGAAATCAAAAGCATGAGTATAGAATTGGGAAGGTAATATCATTTTGACAATACGTACTTGTCAGAAGTACATGAAGAAAATTCTAGCTGTCTTGGTAGATCACAGGCTAAACATGAGACAACAGTTTGATGCAGCTGCATATAAGAAATAACAAAAGAGCAAACCTACATGTGTTTCAACAGAAGTTCAAGAGTGTCAAGATTAAGAGAATTCATTGTTTCTTTCTATTCTGCCTTGCTCAGATTCCATCTAGAACAGGGGTAACAAACTCACGTCGTCACTGCAGCATCACGTGACGTATCTGGATTTTTTTCCCCTTCGCTAAACCAGCCTTGGGCATGGCCAAAGTATGACGCCTCCGGCCCGCAGGCTTGGAGTTTGACGGCCTTGATCTAGAATATTGTGACTAATTCTAGACACTGCATTTTGAAAAGGTTGTTGACAAACTGGAACATGTTTAGAGGAGAGAACCTAAGATGATAAAGTGCCTGAAAGAACAAACCTACAAGGAACAGCTGAATGCATTTCATATGTTTAGCCTGGAGAAGACTAAAGAGGTGATAGATGTCTTCAAGTATCTGAAGGACCATCATGTAGAAAGAAGGTGGGGCAGAATTGGTCAGAGTTTCTCCAAACCAATAAGGACAAGAAATGTGTATGGACTTTAGAGATCATCTAGTCCGTATATTATATATGTCTGTTTTGTTTTTTCTTTTTATGCACTTTTTTTCTCTGTATTAGATGATCTCGAAAGTTCTTCCATCTTATATGGTGCTACAATTTTATGAATATTTCCTTTAATTCTGCAATGCTTTGATACAAAAGTTATTGCTGAGACTAAGAGACTGAAATTTTTCTCACTCTCTCTTTAACACAAAAACAGACTTATGGTACATGGAGATTCTAAAACAAAATACATGTCCAATAGGGCACAAATACATTTCATTGAAATTGAACGTGGTATTTATTTTTTAATCCACATGGGGGTGCCAGTACCTAATGTGAGATTCAAAAAGAAGGCGAGGAGAAGGAGTTTGCATGCATGAAGAGAGAGGAAAAAGATGATGTGCAATAAATTCACAGGGAGATTTCCTGCATTTTTCATACCCCTAGACAAAAAGATTCCTCAGGCCATATCTTGGCAATAGGACAACTGGAGGATTTCTGCATCAGCCTTGGGAAATTTTAGCTGGCACATGAGATTCAGGAGGCAGGAAAGGTTAAAGATTGATTGATTATGTGCCACAAAATCATTTTTGACTCTTAGTGACCACATAGATTAATTTTGTACATAACAATCTATCCCTAACCTCTTTTTTTTGTATTTCCCAAAGGTGTACTCATTGCCTCCGTAACTGAGTCCTTTCACCTCAAGTTGTAAATGCTCCAACACTGGAAGTTTTTAAGAAGAGATTGGATAACTATTTGTCTGAAGTGGTGTAGGGTTTCCTGCCTAAACAGGGGGTTGGACTAGAAGATCTCCAAGATCCGTTCCAACTCTGTTATTCTATTCTATTTCTAAATATTGGAACGGTGCTATTTTATTGTGCTATTTTATTGTGAGTTGGACTAAGGAGAAATTTTCTAAAGGTGAGACCAATCAAGTTGGCCATGCCCACCCAGTCACATGACCACCAAGCCACACCCACAGAACCGGTAGTAAAAAAAATTGAATCCCACCACTGGACTGTTCCTGTTCTGGAATAATCATTTCTAGAAAGCAGTAAACTATCCCCAAATCAGCACATTCTGGGAGAAAACAGAATGATATGAGGACAGTGGAACTTTCTGCTATAAGGCCACCAAATTTTGAACACAGGTAATAAGCATTTTAAGTTAATTTTCATTGAATTTAAATCAGTTGTTTTGTCATAACTCCATCCATTTCTGTGACCTGTCCCTTATTTTTTTCAACTGGATGCCTTGGCATGCTACTTAAATGCCAAGCATGGTTGTTGGTCCCCAAATTACACACCATCAGTTTACCTTAAGTGGTAGTCATTTTTGTTTTATAGTGATCTACTGCCTTTGGAAATATATATAATAAAATCAGAGGAATCACTGGGCACATAGGTCACATTTTACTGTTTAAGTAATTTTTATATTATCTGACATAACAGCATGATGCTTTAAAATTAAAAATATTCTCAAGAAACAAGAACTTTATGTTTTTTAATATATTTAAAAATTTTGGTCAACTAGAAAGGCTTAGCATGTTACTTTAAAATAACAAGGTTGCTTTTGCATCTGTTGTATCCACTTGTTTTCAGAATTGTTGATATCTTGCTGAAGGCAATTATGAGGACAATGTGGCTTGCTGGTGGATTTCATTGGATAAATGTGAAGGGCAGACAGGCATTGCCCACTGAAGCAGCAATTCTGACCCTGGCTCCACATTCATCATATTTTGATGCAATACCAGTGACAATGACTATGGCTTCCATTGTTATGAAAGCTGAAAGCAAAGATATTCCTGTGTGGGGAAGTAAGTAAAAATATTATCTTCCAAGTAATATTCAGATGATTGCATTTAGTTTTCTCACAGGGTCATATATATTTGGGTTTTGAGAATCTATCAACTAGATTAGTTGCCAGCTTCAAAATGTTGAGATATGTATTATGAATCAAGCAAAGACTGTGTTAGCAAATCACTTCAAGGATCACTATTCTACCCAAGTAGGTTTAGAATGCCATAGGGCTGAAAAAACTACTGAAAAATATTGTTCAATTGGGCAGCATTTGTTGAAGTTACTTATAATATTTTATGGATTACCATTGATTCCACGTTCTCTTTGTAACTACAGTTATGTGAAAAAGTAAATACACAGCATGTAAACTACTTTTCCTGTTTAAACATATTTGGACACAACATTTTGTCATTTCAAACAATATATAAAAATAAAGATGATATAACTGAACAGAAAAGCTCTGAAAAATGACTTTGCAATGCTTTATTCAACAAAAATTAATATATAATATATGCCATGTCCTTCTGTACAAAAAATTCTAATACCTTATATATCCCCTTTGGCCAAAACAACTTCATGTTAGGCATCACTGTCTATCTTTGACATCAGCTGGGGAAATTTTCCCACATTTCCATGCAGAAGTTTTGTCTGAGGGGTTTCTTGCAAAGCCTCTTTCAAATCACTTTCAAATCACTTATATCAATGAAATTCAGATCTGGATTTTGGCCTGGCCTTTCCATTACCTTTCATTTCCTTTTATTTGTTTGCAACCATGATTCATCTCTTGATGAATTTACTGGAATGCTTCAGGTCATTGCAATATTGCAAAGTGCATTTTCAGTTGTGCTTCAGCCTTCTGACAGATTGTTTCATATTATTTTCAAGCATCCTCTAATACTATGAAGAAGTCATACTAGCTCCTGTGTTAAGTGAGTTGCTCAGCCCCTGATGTAGCAGAGCGGCCTGAAACCATAACATTGCCACCAGCATGCTTTATAGTTGGCATTAGGTTCTTCTGGGGAAATGCTGTCTTTGGTTTTCTATAAACAAGCCTAGCATTATCGCCAAATAACTCTTATGTTTGTCTTACTTATTCAGTTCATTTTGTTCCAAACGTTTGTCTAGGTGTTCATGAGTAAACATTTGTTTTGTTCTGTCCAGAAAGAAGGACAGCAAATGTTTCCTCTTGGCACAGCTTCCATGTAAGATCTAATTTATAAAGCTTCTTTCTTATGGTACACTCACATACTTTGATATCAGCAGTAGCAAGACTAGTATGGAAAGTCACATAATAACATTTGAGTTAGAGATCTCATTCAGCACCTTGTGCTTTGTTCTGAGCAAGTTGCCAATTGTTTAAAATGTTCTCTACTTGTAGATGTAAAGAATAGTAGAATAATTGATGCTGAATTGTTTGGCAACCTCTTTTAAATTCCTTTTCAGACATATAGGCATCTATTATCTTTCTGAAGACCTCAGAGGGCTCTTTAGAACTAGGTACTGTGATACCACACACTTCAAAACAAAGGGCAAATCAAACTAAATATCTGAGGTTTCAATCATACAGATTCCTACTAGATCCTGTGTGAAGATTTTCTAATCATTTGCCCTGATGTTGTGCACCAGATTTTAATCCTAAATAGTTGAGCTAATAAGTGCAGTTGTGTACTTACCCTTTTCACATGTGAAATTTGATTTATGTTAACTTACACAATGTGTTACAACATGTAAGTAGTGCATGATAAGTTACATCCCCTTTATCAATATTGTTAAAATAAATATCAAATATCTGTACATTGATAAAGTCAAACATTTCAGTGAGGTATTCTTATTTTTTTCACATGATTGTATATTATTGCACCAGTTCTTGATGAAACTGTAGTACTTTAAAGTGCAAATGGTGCCATGCTTAATACTAAGGCTAGGAAAAATAGTCCTCTCTAGACAACTTCTATTTATACCTATATACTTTATTTCTATGGGTTTCCTAAAGTGCACTTGGCTTCATGAGATGGTAAACATCTCTAATGACTGAAGGTTATAGTACTTAGACTTGTTTCAGCAAGCCTTAGGAGTTCATGCAGGGAATTCCATAATTATTTCAGTTTTTACCTTAGCTTGCCTACTATATGGCAGTCAGATGGGAGAAAATATATCTCATAAAGGAGCCTCTGTTGATTCAAACCAAAGATTTGTTTCAGAGAAAGTTGAAAACATATGATTGCAAAGAGATCTTGGAATCAGTGCTAATCCATAATTATCATCCATACCTTCTACAATAACCACATACAGTAGATGATCCATATTTTTTTGCGTGAATTATTTCGATTCTAGGCTTTCAGCATAGCTTTTTGTGCAGAGGCTCCCTTACCTTACCTTAGACCACAAAGGCATCTATAGGAAAAAGCTTTTAATTGACATTGGAATGTTCTTGTCCTTCCTGGCAAAAAATTATTTGAAAATGTTTGGCTTACTGTATTTTCCAATGAGCCACATGGAATCCAGGTTGCCTGTAAGAGGTTTTCCAGTTAGTAGTATATCAGTTAAAAAGTATTTTGTTGAATATGTATATGTTTTCTGTTTGTTTCTTAATCAGTGTTTGTCTTAGATTGTGAATTCAGATAATTACTTTGGTTAATGACAGTTGTTGGCATTTTTAGGTGATTCCATAAGCAGAGGAATCAACTACACTTCTTAATTTAAAATTGCTGTGTAATTTTCTTTCAGGTAGCTTGCTTGCAACATTGTAGTTAAAACTGGAATCAAATTATCAGAGAGGCAGTTATTACATATTGCTCAGGATGAACTCTGAAAATTCTTAAGATAGCTGCTCCCAAAAGCTTGTTGAATATTGCTGAGCCCTATTTTCCATTTCCACAATAGGCAAATTACTTATTTGCCTATTGTGGAAATGGAAAATATTATATTTTTATTGGGTTTTTTTCTCAAAATCAGGCTCCTGCCTAAGCCTCTGTAAACATCAAGAATAATTTAAACGGCATTCTTAAGACACGAATGGAATTTCATTTCTTAATAATACCTTAACTGACTCCAAAAGCTTTAACATGTTTAACTAAATTGAGGAAAGTTATTGGCAACACATTGACATTCATGTGTTGTGATGGCTGAGGAATATCTGGAAGAGAAGGAGACTGATACAAAAATAAATGTTTTGGGGGGATTTTTTGCTAGCATTTTTGGAATACATTTCACAATAGAAATTGGACTCACTTCTTTAGCTGAACTGTAGCAATAGTAATGCTACAAGCAATCAGTTGGAAAAGGTATCTGCTGAGCAAGTAGCTGTGGATTACTTACCTGAGAGAAGCAAATAAGGAAAGTCAATTTGCATCCTAAACAAAGATGATAGAAAGTTTGAAATGTGATGAGATGTAGCCCAGTCCTATTTTTAAGCTGACATTTCTCTGTTTTGAAAAATAACCTACAATATTATCAACCCACCAAGACTTGCATTTCTTGATCTCTGTATTCTAAAGATAGCATCTAAGAAGTTGTTCAGTTCTATTCTTGTAAACAACATTTTGGTGAGCTTCAGGTAAAAGATGGCAATCAACCTTCCTTACTCTAGCTCACAGGTGTCAAAATTGCCATGCCATGTAATGTATCGCGATGGTTTTTCCCTTCACGGAGCTGGGATGGGAGTGGCCTGTGCGTGACATCCGGCCTGCGGGCCGCCAGTTTGACACCCTGCTCCTTTTTCACCCCACCCCCTTTTTCAGAAAATCTATTGCCTGCTTTCCTACCCTCCCCTTGAAAGCAGAAAACTTTCCTAGACAACTATTTTTCTTTTGCTTCACAAGTAACACAATACCATGCAGGTCCATGATGTTAAAAATAAGTACAGTAAAACAGTCTAGCAAATGAGTCATGGAGTATGGTATGTAAATTTGAGAATATATTTCATAGGCAATAGGGAAGATGAGAGGAGGAAAAGAAGCTGCGTGTACATAAGTAAAACCTGTCTTATTTGATTCCTGATAGTTCTGTGGATACTGGTAGTTCTCATTTAGCAACTACAATTGGGACTGGCAACTCAGTTGCTAAGTGAAAAATTATGTGACAGTGACTGAGCTTATGATTTTCCTTTCCTTTACAATATTAGAAGATATGGCCCAAAACAAATGGATGAGCCTAAATAGCAGGGAAGGTTTCTGTAACTGAACTCATAAAGAAGTTGGGTAAAGGGGCAAATCTTACAGGTTTCTTTCCTCCACCCTTGGGAATGTTCATCCCAGTGCTTGAATAATTAGGAAGAAGATAATTAATGTTTCTGTTGTCATTCATTGGAGAAAAAGAGATTACTAGAGAATAAGCAGATACACAGTAGGGAATATATCAGAAAGAATGCAGTTGGCATGACTTGTTTGCCTAGGACTCTGGCAGCTCTAAGCTGAAGCCACTTAATAACTCCAATGTAAGTCATAAACATAAATGTGATATAACAGAAGTCACAAACCAAAATAACATAATTTTAAAATTGTATGGCATTGACTTTGTAAATTTTTCCCTAGGCTGCTATGCTTTGGTTTTTTAGTTAGATTTTCATCTCATCTAGAACAAGTAATTGTCTCAAATGTTTGACGCTTCAAATTGTACTCAATTCAGTAAGATAATTTCAAAAAGAAAGACAGACAATAAAATGGGTATGTAAAATTTTAAAAAGTGCTTTCAATTTAAGGGTTTAATATGCAGAGTAATAACTAACTAGTTTATTTTAGTTTATTTTTAATGTATTGGTAATGTATTAGCACTCAACAGTGGTTCCTGTTGTCAAGTATAAAAGAAGATTAACAGTTACATTGTCCTTTTTTCTAGAATGTATTTATCAATTATATTTTGTTTGCTTCTACTTTTGATACATTTTATATAACTTAAACAATACCAAAGGAACAAACTTGGGAATTTTGATCTTTCTATGTTTCTTTTTAGCTTTAATTAAATATATACGACCTGTATTTGTATCTCGATCGGATCAGGATTCCCGCAGAAAAACTGTTGAGGAAATAAGACGGCGTGCTCAGTCTAATGGCAAATGGCCACAGGTATTGATAAAGCATCTTAATTTAATTGTATTTCTTGCTTGTAAAGAAATACTATAAATATGCTATTTTTGTTCAACATAATTGTCATCACCATTGGAATCCCAACAGTGGTTAAGGCAATTTCAGTTTGAAATCAGAATTTTTCATTGCCCTGTTGAATTAGCATTTTCTTACTTCTCTCCTATACATAACTTGATTTAAAGTGGTAAACCTTCCTATAAGAACAGAAAAATTACCTTTTTTAAAATAATACTTAGGAATATTTAGTCCATATTTATATTTCTAAACCTGCGATTCACCCATGAATGTTTATGAAGGAGGATGTGAAGACGTCTTCTCTGAATGCTGGCAGGCAAAGGAAATATTGTTTTTTGTTTATAGTTCTGATTTCATATAGATTTATTATGTTACAATAATAAATTTGAAAAAATGATAATTGATTTGAATGAAATTTGTGATTAATTAGCATTCTAGTTCTTTTGTTTAATAGATATCTGAGAGCTTGAGAATCGTGGTTCTCTTTTCTATGGTGGTTGTTCATTTTACTATTTACAGTGGCCGGAGTTTCAGTCTAGTATATTGCAAATAGTGGTGAGAGAGTTTTTAGGTTATAAGATCAATTTTGCACTTTTCCTCTCCTTGCATATGGTAGAACATTTGAGCTTTTTTTCTTTTCTTGAGCAATTGTGGTACTTTCCTGCAATCATTTTTTCAATATGCATACACATATGTAGTTGTGACAGATGAATGATCTTTTTATTTTAAAACCTGTATTTTTGCACAGCTGCCTCCTTGGCTTAGGAATTGTGCTCATCTACTAATCTAGGATTAGCAAAACAGGGGAAAAAACCCCCCACAGTCAGATGATCAATGAACCTGTGTGCCAGGCATATTGAGCTGACCAGGAAGTCTGAGTTATAGTCCTGTACTTTTGTCAGATTCTCTTCATCTTCACTCAGCCTTCTTCTTTCCTAGATGTTTCACAGTACATTGTGGGCCTTGTGCTTGGCCTCATCTTCTCACGCTAGTTCCGGCTCTATATATCATCCCCAGCCACGTTTTCTTCTTCATTTTATTGCCTTAAGTGGATGACAGCCACAGCAGTCTTCACAGTACACAACGTAAGCACTCAGAGGAGAGTTGCTGAGGAGGAGCACTTTTTTCACTATATGCCTGTTTTAAAAGAAAGGAAGAGGAAAGAATCTAGTAGAAACCATTTTAAGGGCCTCAGTTAGCATATGTTTATTTTGCTTTTTATTGGAGCAGAAAAGAATGTGAAGTATCCAGTTGGTGTGGTCAGGTACAGGCTTTAATTGAAAGGATTTTGTGCTGAGTACTTTTTTTTTCTTTTTAGAAAGGAAAGAGGAAGAAAATAGAGCAATGGTGCTAAACAGAAAAGCATTGCCATTGATTGAGTTTCTAGGCTGGTATGCTGAAATAAAAGACTAGAAATTCATTAAAAGTGTTGAAGATCTTCAAAATAATAGGAGTTGAATATGATTGTTATATTGGAGTCCACTAAAAATAAAGAAATGAGTAAGTTCTGAAAACAAAAAATAGACTCCTATTAACAGAAGTTATTTATATTGTAGCAGCAATTGTTCTAAGATTGCCAGCTACAAATAAGTATAAGTTGGATGTAAAATATTTAAGCACTCTTATCTAGGTGTTTCTAAATTAGAGTTTAAGGTTGAATTTCTGATCCATAGAAATTTAAATGTAAATTGTCTATCAGTAAAGTCATATCATCCCAATTAAACGTGTGTTTTTTGAACCTAAGAAAGCCATCGAAAAGTGATTCTTACATGGATGCTCATTGTAGAGCCTAGTAATAAAACATCCATGACTTTTCAAAGGCCTCCCATTTCTGCAATTATAATAAACACTGACCATTTTTTTACTATATTATAAACATAGGAAACATTTGAATGATTTTAGAGCAATAATTGTGTGCTTCAGAAGGGAAAAGTCTCAGCAGTTATTCATTTCTGAGTAAAGTGAGCTTAGAAAATATTAGTATTTTTTCCCGAGAATTTCCTTACTGATTCATACAATTATATCTCTTAATCAACTGTCTTTTTCTCTGAATTGAATGAACCAAGCAATTTAGCATTTTCTTATAGATATAGTGATCATTGTACTCCCTTTTTCTTAACTTTCTCCAATTTAATACAGGTAGTCCTCAACTTATTATCACAAATTGCAAGGGTGGTTTGGCCATTCCTGGAAGTGAGCTCCCTGAACTGGAAGCAGTTTCAGGAATTTCAAACATGGACTCTAAGGAGATAATTTGTGGCTGCTTTCACAGTGCATTTTCTTTGTAAGCAGTAAAGAGCTATCTTCTTATAAGAAGGAATGGGTGTATGAAGAGAAAACATTTCATTGTACTTCCTGCCTTTTACAGTGCCAAAATAAGAGTGTCTATAAGGACACTAGACCTCATTCCATGAATTATTTCAGAGATTACTACTTTCCCTTTACAAGTGCCTCGAGTAGCAAATTGAAGACTAAATTCTGCATTTGAAACATGTTTCCTAAAAGGTTGTACCGGATGCCTAAAAAATATTAACCAGACATTTTGATTTTTTTTTAAGATAATGATATTCCCAGAAGGAACCTGTACTAATCGATCCTGCCTAATTACATTCAAACCTGGTAAGTATTTTGTATAAAATTTTGGATTTTGAAACATGCAATTCAGTGTTCATTATTGGTTAGTTTCACTTCTTACATTACAGCAAATATGCCCTTTTCTGTTTCCTTCCTTTGTGGGGTAACTACTGAGTATTTTTGTAACATTTATACATATGTAAATATTATGCTTTGCAGAGTTTAATTGACCAGAAATGCTTAGCCTGTTTGAAAAATTCAAATATTCATAAAGCTTTGCAAAAAAATGACTGTTACCTGGCAAAATGCAAAGGTTGTTCTTGATGTATGTGCTTTTATGTTTACTTACTGCTATAACATTCAAGAAAATGTCTTAAAAATACTCAGACTGCATAACTTGTGAAATATGTGGATATATTTGAATTTGAATTCATAATTCAGGTTTTTGTTATTGTGTATTGTCAATAATCAACTGCATTGCATTAATCTTTCTTAATACTACCAATTTCTGGTCCCTTCCCCAATGGCATGACCTAAAGCTCTCACAGACAGAAAAAGAAAACTAAAATTAAAATTTGGAAACTTCTTAATTAAGGAGTAATGTTTGGTTTAACATATTTCAATAACAGTTTCAATAACTGGATAACATACAGACGAAATTAGAGATGACTGTAAAAGTGTTTGTATAAATACCCTAAGTCCTCTTTTCGTTGGAACTTTGACAGAAGACTTCAAAGAGTTTTGTACTCCTATGGGTAAATTGCTGAACTCTAGAGAAAGGTAAAATGATGAACCAAAATAGGAATATTAATAATGCACATCTAGAAGGATACTAGCAATCTTCCAAAGATGGTGTTAATTTCTGCATTGCAGAAACTGAAAAATACATAAAACAGTCTTGATTTGTTTACTTGTGATGTCTTTCTAATTTTCCAATTATAGATTTGATTTATCATGCATTTTTCTTCCATCTAATATCTGTTCCATTGAGATTATCAATAATAATGTCAGTTACATTCACATAAATATTTGTAAGCCATAAACTTAAAATCTATCTGGAAAACCTATATAAAACAGATTTGTTTTCCTTGTTTAAAAAAAAATATTGTATCGTTAGAAAACAAATATAAAGATATGCAATACGTTTCAAATTCAAAGAACATTGAGCGTAAAATGGGTTGTTTGATCTGGTTATTCCATTCTGGAAATATTCTCTGATTGAAATGGCCCTAATTTGAATCCAAAATGTTTATTTTAGACTCAAATCAGAATTCTTTAAAACTCAAAATTCATCTAAAAAGAGCAGAACCACCTGTTTCATCTTGTAATGTTTCTTATTCAAAACACTATGTATATTCTAATGAACAAGCTTGTAATAGAACCTGCTCTGTCCATTCTGAAAAATATATATCAACATCAAGGAAAAACGTCTTCAAGAAAAAAACAAAGTCCAGTTGCCTTTTAGAGGGAAAAAAAAGCACTTTTGGGACAACCATGACCTGAGGAACTGAGAATCCCCACAGACATATATCAACATCAAGGAATTATACACCAGTAGAATATTGCTGTTAGTAGACAATTGTTTATATTGTCTAGAAAATAAACACTGCTAAAGTATTAGTTAACACAGATAGTCCATTGCTCATGCAATCCAAAGTCCTGGCTTAATCAGGCTTAGAACAGAGTTACTGGAATCAGCAGTACTTAAGTTAGATGTAACTAATTTAATGGTCATTGATTTTAGTGGGTTCCCCTTGGATTTAGATCTAGTCAGTTTTCTTTAAAGTCGTAATAGCTTAGAGTGAGAAATTGTTGTAATTAAATATGTATCCCATGAATATTGTAGGAGCATTTATCCCTGGAGTACCTGTGCAACCAGTGATCTTACGTTATCCAAACAAGCTGGTATGTATTGTACTGATTGTGTATAATAATATCTGAAATAATACTGTCTATTAGAGGAAATATTAAGAATTTATTTGAAAGTATATTCTCAAATCTATTTCGTGAAAAGCAAAGGACCAATACTAAATGACTATTGATTTTTTTAATGTTCTATTGCAAGACAAATACTCTACAGTACAGCATGAACTGGCATAATTCTTTAGTGTGAGAGAGCAAATCAGGCATTTTCCAAAGTTAACAGTAATAATTTTGTCATTAATCAATTTCAGTTATAGTTATATAACTATATAATTATAATTCATTTATAATCATACTATTAAAAACAGCCTCTGCCTGCAAAGTTTGAAAATGGTAACTATAAATTTAAAAAATAGTAATGCAAAATTAAAAAATTACTGGAAAGCTAAAATCTTTTGGACATGATCAGCTTAATTATAAGATTTAAATAATACTTGTATACTAGTAACATAAAATAGCACTTGATGGTATCTAAACAAACTAATAGCAAACCCTGTAGTACTATAGGCTAAGAACACCAGTGTGAGTATAAGGTAGCAATTAGATCTCAGTTAATTTTGCATTTCGTTACACAACATTTAGCTCTATTATATAAGAAAATTACATTCATGGACTTATAGCTGCTTATATAGCCAAGCAGCCTAGAAGATAATGGAAAAAGAAGAGCACTTTGAATATCTCTATAAAATAAGTAATGTTGACTAGTGTTTTTCAATCTGGATAACTTAAAGATATTTAGATTTCTACTCATGGCTAGGGAATTCTAGGACTTGGTCCACACATCTTAAAGTTGCTAAGGTTGAGAAATATTACAGTAAACAGAGAAAGTGAAGTGCTTTCAACTTGCCTAATCTTACAAAAGCACAATCATTCTGAAAAATGATTGTTGTAAGACAGTGAAAAGGAACACACTGCAACAACAAGCCAAAGTAAAAACCCTTCTAAGATTGGGATTTTGTAAGAAATAAGCGTAACAAAATGTTAGCTTTTATCTGTGATGGGTGAACAGAAGTTCTGTTCATACCAGTTTAGCATTTCTTTCTAAGCAATAGTCTGTCTTAGGGAAATCAGATCGGGTAGGGGATAACATTTATTGTGCTGGTCAGAAAGAATTGTTTTGGTATAAGTACCGCTGATATTTTAAGCTCCAAATTAAGGGATGTTCATTTCATATTCCAAGAACAGCAGTCAAGCATAGAGCAAGCAAAATTAAAAATGGGATTGTAAATTGGGCAGAATTTCTTTACACTTTTCTAACCTGAGTAGAAAAAAATCGGTGGGGGAATGTTTCCAGTAGTAATCAGAATTGTAGAGGGGTAGAATGCCTTTGAACAGACTAGGCAAGGTGTCTTATTCCATAACTCTCTGGCTGACTCTTCAGTTTCATTTTCTTATTGAGCATTTTATTTCATTTTGCTGTTAATGTCCGCTTTTCATTTTCATCTCTCAATTTCTTTCTTACTTCCCCCTCCTTCTCTAATCCTCTGCTAGCCCATTCAACATTTTGCCTTTAAGTTGTGGACAATTACATACCATGAAAAGATTTTTCCTTGAAATTTTCATTCCAGCCTGGGAAGGAAGGCTCAATAAGAACATAGGAGTAGTGATGGAATTAGCCTATATTATGTTAGCACCATATACCAGTGCTGCCAGTCTTCCACAGTGGAAAAAAATACTTCAGATTAAAATAGCCGATGACTGCAGAATCAATCCAACCAGTACAATTTTCTGTTAGATAATATGCTGACATGCCATTACTGCCTGTGGCATTTTCTGAGGGTCTTCCATTCCATGGGTCCTAGACTTGTGCCCCACATTTCTTGAAATAGATATCCATTGTAATGATTTATTATTTTATCTGTCTTGAATTCTTATTTCTGAGAGTATAGATTAATTTTTTTTCTTATACAGTAATAGAAATGTTACTTGTGGAAGACATAAAATTTGCATATAAAATTTAACACTTGGCTTTATATTTCTAATTACAAAAAAAATAATCATTTTCAAAATCTTTGAAATGATATTGTGATTAATGTATCATATCTATCTACTGTTAAAGTGTTGCGGTTTCTCTAATGAAGCCTGTTAATATGTTGAGAGTAGGGCAACAAGAAGCTGTGACACCTATATTTAAAACAATTATTTTGTTTGTAGGATACAATTACATGGACATGGCAAGGTCCAGGAGCGTAAGTCAGTGACGTACTATTTGACTTATTTATTACTCTAAAATTTAGTGTGACATTCACCCTCCAAATTATTTTTTACTGAGATGTAAATAGCAGTGACTTAATATTTCTAAAATAAAAACTGACAATTGGGACCCAAACTGATCTGATTATTCTGAGGATTGTTAATGTTGTTGTTTGAGGTGTGTTCTCTATGAAACAACTTTTAAAACAAATAAAATGCATTGTTAATACCTGTAGGATTGTGTATGAAATGAAAAATCTGTTTTGTTTTAACCTCAGAGCAAACAGTGCAACTTGAAAACCTTATCCCAATTTCTTGGCTATATTACATTGAAATATTTCAAATATCCCAACCATAGGAAAAAATGGGAGCTTGGAACACGATCATGCCTTGCTCCCTCATTTCTAATGTTGCTATTTGCTACATAGTTTTCATTAGAATTGGCTATGATAATATTTTTAATAAGGGTCACTAATGCTGTTTGAGACTGGAAGTTGAAAATACAAAGCTATTACGTGAGCTTTATGCATCTCTGTGTGAAAGGCTGTCTTTAAAGTGTATATAGCCTACCAAGCAGCATAGTAAAGATAGCAATATTAGTATGCATCCAGCTGAAATAATTAATTTGTCCTTAAAGGCACGTTCATGTTACAAAGGTTGAGGGAGTTTAAGGAGATATGTTCTTATCTTTATGGGATAATTTTTAAAGATTTAAATTTAATTTTTAATTTAAAACTAAAGTGAAAGTATAATACTAGAATGGAATGCAGGGGAATAGACAAGGTTGCCTAAGTCAGATATCAGAATACTTTTCCGCAAAGCTGCAGTAGCAGTCTATTCCAGTCATAATAAATTATTTGTAGTAATTTTCTCTTCAGCAAGAGAACAGAATCCAACATGACATTTCACATGCTAAACCATGTAATTTCTCTAGCATGCCACCTCATGACACACCTCTAGCCTACATACTGTTAGCCTAAACCAGGGGTGTTAAAACTCAAGGCCTGGGGTCCAGATCTGGCCCGTAGGGTGCTTAGATCTAACCCATGAGGCTGCCCTGGAAGCAGGAAAGGACTGGCCCACAGTGCCTCTGCCAGCAAAAACAGAGCTTGCGAGGACTGTGTGTGGCCCTTCTGAGCTCTGTTTCACTGGCAGAGGGTGGCAGGAGGCCGTCCCAGCTGGAAACTGAGCTCGGGAGCCCATTTTCACTGGCAGAGGGTTGCAGGAGGCCATCGCAGCTGAAAATGGAGTTCAGGAGCCTATTTTCATTGGCAAAGCACTCAGGCCACACAGGCGCCCCCTGACATGACTGTCATCATGCTGGCCATGCCCACCCTGCCTCCCCCAGCACCCCCAAGAACAAACACATGCTCTGATGCGGCCATCAATGAAATTGAGTTTGAGACCCCTGGCCTAAACCAATAGCATTAGGTGCATGACAGTGCTGATTGGTGTATTTGCTAGGGTAGAAAAAAAGTAACCTAATAATAAGTCACAAAATGTACCAATCATGAGATATAAAAGGTCCTGAGTTTTGTTTCAAGAATACACAAAGCAAAAACATTGGAACTCTAGTTGTGTCAAGCTCAAAAATGTTAATGTTAACAACAGAACTGATCATAGTATATGAACTTGTCAAGTGACAAGATTTTTTTCATCTTTAGTGAAGCGTGCAAACTATGCATAATCGTTATCTTTTGAGAGCTGATTACAACAAAATTTCATTTTAATGTATGCTGATTAGTGTACATTTAAAGTGACATTAAAGTTTTATTCTATTCTTCTATTTTATTCTTAAGGTTGACGATTCTGTGGCTTACCTTATGTCAGTTTCATAATTTTGTGGAAATAGAGGTAAGTATAATAACACAAATGTAATTAATCTGCACATAGATATTGGAAGAGAGAAAAAAAACCCCACAACTCACTTAGTGATGTTCTTTCTGCTTTTATGTACAGTAGAACATAATAATGGAGATTTATGACTTTTTTGTACAATAAGTATTTTTACTCAACTTCAAAGGAGTAATTAGACCAACCCAAATAATCAGATATGAAGCTGATCTATGGATGGGGTAGGCAACTGAAGAGTTTTGTTGGCAGGGGTGAATTCCTACTTAATAAAGTTAACACAATTTTAGCTAAGCCAAGCTTTACATTTAACATTTGGTTTTCATCTATCAGACTTTTCTGAGACGTGTCTTCTTCAATATCCAATAGAGTTATTTTCAAGGAATATTTCCTTTCATGAAAATCAAAACAAATAATTTTTCTATCAAAATATAAAGCAACACATCTCTATTTATTAATACACTCTTACTTCAATACAGTACAAATTTCTTAATAGTAATGATGCGTAGCTTTTACTGATCTGTATGAAAAGTACAAAAGGGAATGAGATCTTTAACAGAATCTAAATACTAATTGTTCATATCTGTTTAGAATGTAATTTCATTAATAACATTAAGAAATAACAAATTTAAACATAGTCATATATATTATAAATTAACATACTTCCCATGCTAATGGAATCTAAACCATATTCTTTGTAAAACTGTGTATTTGTAACTAAGATTATTGTCTTATCTGCAGATAATTTTTTTATTAATGTCACTTTGTCATTACACCTTTAATGGGATTTTAATTATTCTTTTATCCATGAATTGTTTAAAATTCTTAAGACCAACATATAAAAGTAGTGAACTTTATTTGACTTTCTTTTACTGCAAGTTGCTTTTGATTTTTCTCACAGAAAAATTCCTTATGTTCTGCTTTATTATTTTATTGTAGTACAGTCCCTACAACATGCATATTTTTCTAAAGAAAAAATGATGTGTTCTTTCTTTAGAATATATCTTTTAAAATAGTAAATTATTCTGCGTTAAATATTTTTAATTCTTCACTTAATAATTCATTAAAATTACATTGTAATTTGAAGCAAATTAGCAATTTCTGTTTTTGTGTAACTATTTCTTAGCTTATGCAACAATTTAGACTGATAGTAGTGGAGATGTTCTTCTGTGTCTCCAATGTATCTGCAAATGTTGTTCACTCTAGTTATTTCAGATGTCTTATATTTTGAATCCAAGATAGTAAGGAAAAAATCGCTATTATAATTTTTAAAGAATATTGTTAAGGAAATTACTTTGAATTACTTCAGCTTCATCTCTACATTTTGGCTAGATATTGGAAAGGCAACTGAAGCAATCATTTAGATAATTTTGATAAGTAAACTATTTGGAGGAGGACAAGATGTTTAAAGGAATGAGGCCAGCAAATGTTTGATACTTACATAATCTTTCTGGCTGATAAGAAAAGGCTGCTGGGGAAATGAGTTTTGTAATAGCTTTTTTTTTTTAAAAAAAGGACTGTGCTCCATCCTTTCTGAAGTAATATTTTTGAGACCGTTGTCAAAGGGGCCCTCTTAAATACTACTCAACTAATTTTCTCATCTTTGTTTATAAATAAGATCTTAAAAGGAATAGTGAAAATAGTGGCTTTCTTGATTATGATGATTTTGGATGAAATTTTATCATTTAAAAGCTTTCCAATCTAAGTTCAGTGTAAGCAATAACAAAGTAATTGTCAGGGTTCCATCAAAGTTCTGCTCGTCCATTCAGCACACAGACACGATTACATCCAAGTAAGAATGTATTAGAGAAACCATGTTGGTACATTTGGGGAAAAACTGAATCTGAAGTTCCAGGTTTTTCCCCACCCAAAAGAAAATCAAAGATCCACCTTCCAGCCCTACTCAGAAATCACATTCTCCAATCCTCTTTCAGATTCAACTTCCTTTCTCCTCCTGGCACTCCTCTTCCAGGTGCTGGTCAGGTTGTCCTTGACACTCTCGAAAGGAATTTTGTTTTGTCTACTAACCCCCTCTAAGTGTATGAGAATAAATCCCTTCCCTGTTTCCCATGTGCTATATGTGGCAGCCACAGAGGCCTAGCAATTATGGCTTCCAAGGCTGACAGTAATATTCTGAAATGTTTAACTGATATTGGATTTGAGTCATTATTGTATGATGTCTCTTGTTTTTAGATGCTGTGTTTATCTAGAAGGATCAGACAGCTATTATATTCAGAGTAACATTGTCCAGTTCTGCACAGTTACATTTCTTGAGAGGAAAAGATCAAGCCAAAGTGATCCATGTCTTAATTACAATATTCACCCAAGTGTTGCCTTTGAAAAGTGATCAGCAACTTTAGCATCTATAAAATTTGGCAGGCAGAAGTTTCTTTACAAACTATTTATGCCAAGTTTTGAATCAACTATTATTAAGAATTAACCCAAATTGCCTTGGGCCAAAATATCTGTTACTCATCTATTACCATGAGCCTGGCTATCATTTACATGTTTCTTAGAGTTCCTGTTGTATGTTTCCTAGTGTATGTCCCATAAAAAGGTATTAAACTGATGAGTACATGAGAGAAAGTATTTTCTATAGCAATATCTAACTCTGGATTTCCGGAGGGGTATCAACTCTTATTGGCTTTAGATATGCGGAAATAAATTAGTTTGTCAGGGATTTGATACATGATAATATTGAGGGTGGAGGTTCATTTGTCAATGTCAGTGTTCTGCTTATAAGAGCTTTGTGTGGTCAATGGGTCTTGTGATGGAGAGGTCACGTTAGGTGAGCATCATCGGTAGGTGAAGTGCTGATTGGAGGGGTTGGTTGAGCGTCGGAAGCCCTTATAAGCAGAAGAACATACAAACACAAACATCCCCAAATTCTGCTGAAAATGTTACTAGTCTGGTAACACAATTTTGGGAAACCAACCCACAAGCTCAGAGAACAAACCTCTACCCTTATCCTACAGCCGAGTTACAAATATTCACCACTGTTGCAAACACGATAATATTATTTTGGCTTGCTTTTAGGGAATGTTTTGGTTTTTTGCCAGTTTTATTACAATGTTTTTTGTGTGTATCTTAAAGTGGCATACTGTACCCAGAGGCAGGTCAAAAATTCATTTCACATCTGAGTGCTCTTTTAAGTAAAAAGGGGTTTTCCCAGTTTAAAGCCTTGAGTGATGGGAAAAAATTGAATAACTGCAGTGACAGGAAATCTTAATACAAAGATAGAAGCATAATTTGAGCAAAAATATTAATTTATTTTCTGAAGGGTTAAATTTATTCTTAGAACATGCTAATAGAGGAAATGAAAACCAAACACTTGTCATGCTGATATTTCTTCTTAATGATAACTATTCAGGCTTCAGGTTGTTAGGTGTTTTATTCCTGATTTTAAATGCTTGTTCCCATAACATTTCTTCATCTTCAAAACACCAGTATTATGTGTTTGTGTAATGTGATAATGACTGTGCATTAAAATTTATTTTCCTGTGTATAGTTCCTACCTGTGTATATACCTTCTGAAGAGGAAAAGAAAAACCCATCTTTATATGCTAACAATGTGAGGCGTGTAATGGCAGAGTGAGTAAACTAAAGTTTCAAATAGCACAATGACTGTATAGTTTCAAACAATAGCAACATTTTTGCTTATATATGAAATATTGCAAGAAAAATATTTTTTTCTGTGCCGTGATGTCAAAAGATAGAGGAAAAATATTAGTGATAGGAAATAATTACTGCTGTGTTTCAAACAAACAAAAACAAAATAGGAACATTGTAGAGGCAACCAAAGACCTAACTAAATATTTGCATGCTTGTAACAGAGAGAGGAAATATGGGTAATTATGCTATATTACTAAAATAAAGCCGTTGGGAAAAACTGCAGATAAGGGTTATTTCCCCCACTGTGTCAGAGTTCTTATTGTTAAGGTCCTCTGTCCCATTGACAGTTTATATTCCATGTAAACATCATGTTCAAACCAGAAGATGAGAAGAAGGCTGATAAAGGAAGTCCAGTAAAAAGAGATGCTTCTCAAGCACATATCTAAGAGTAAAATATCGTTATAGTACTAATTGAGAGACATTTTACTAGATAGCGGTAATAAATTAAGAGCAAAACTGTCTAAATACCTGCAGATAAGCTTTTTCAGTAACTGAAATGTCAGAATCTTTGGTCCCTACCAAAGAGAATATATTTTAATAGTTGTGCATGAGATGTTTCTAGAAATGAAAATTAGCACTGTAAAGGTTTCTATTCAGAAAAAATAGAAACTACATCATGAGCCCTGGTGGTGCACTGGTTAGAATGCAGTAATGCAGGCTGACTCTTTCCACGGCCAGGAGTTTGATCCTGACTAGCTCAAGCCTTCCATCCTTCTGAGTTTGGTAAAATGAGGACCCAGATTGTTGGGGGGGAAATGCTGACATAATAAATTGCTCAGAGAGTGCTGGAAGGCACTATGGAGCGGTATATAAATTGAAGTGCTATTGTTATTGTTATCATGTATGACTGAAAAAGAGTTCTATGGATTACAGTTACTTTATAAAATTGCTATTCTATATTTAAAATCCCCTTTTTAAACCCATTTTGTTAGGGAAATAACAAACACAACTTCCTTCAGTTGTAGGAAGACCTGTGTGCCTTCTGGAACCTGAGAATATTTTACTGTCAAATCTCACTTGCAGTGGATTTAGTTTCAATCTGTTAATCCTTATCCATCTGATTATAGTTTCCAAATACTGACTGAGAATAGATACATCACCCGAGCGTTTGATAAATATAGAAATGAGTATCGTCAGATGCTTCAGAACACTTAACTCCTAACTACCTCTGTGGGTAACTAATATACTTTAAGAAGTACCAAAATCTTGCAATGGGGAAATGGTTTTACAGCAATCATTGCATGGATTTTATGGGATCAAAAAGCCAAGCTGCCAAATCCTGACTCGGATGTTAAATTGGAATGGTCCCAGTATTGAATCCTATGGAAATATACACATGTAAGGTGCTGAGGCAGCACCCTGATTAACCATTTCTTGGATCTGATTGGACAAAGAGGACAGAAATTACAAAATAATCAAATGTGCAAACTACTGTGCTGCCGTTATAAATTAGGGTGCAATTTGGAGATTGCAAGAAATGGGTATGCTGAATAGGATTGAGTTCTAGTCTCTTCAATGCAAATTCAACATAGTATCCTCAAGTCATTACCTCTGCTTCAATTCTTACTTTCCACTTCTAATATCTGAAACGTTTGTAAAACAAGAAAACTTCTCTCACGTGTACTGCCATGCTATGCCATGATTGAACTTTTGAAATAGATGCTTCATGAAACTGTGTTTGTGTGAGTATATATGTATATGTGTACATGTTTTGTCTATTTAAGGGCTTTAGGAATTTCAGTAACAGACTATACTTTTGAAGATTGCCAGCTGGCTTTGGCCGAAGGACAAGTCCATCTCCCATCAAATACCTGTCTCTTAGAATTTGCAAAACTTGTAAGAAATCTTGAGTAAGTAAATTATCGATACATAATAATATACAGCTGTTTTTAACAAAAAGAAAGCTTTTAACTGTTCAGAATTATGTGACAAACTGATTATGAAATGCATGTCTCTGCTGTCCTGAGTTCTTCAGGTAGCTTTTGGTTCAGACAGAAAGGAAAGACCAGACTTATTTTATATGCTCTTAGGTGCAAAGAAAAAAGTGATTTGAAATGTGATTTGAAAAAAAGTGGCAAATTTATTATATCATTACAAAGATTTTATATGGCTGTATAGATATACATCACTTACTATAAACTTAAGAATTTATGTTGGGAAAAATCATTTTCCCTGCTAAAAGTATTTAATGTATTTTACAAAGTGAGAGTTCTGTTGAAATACTCTAATATATTTTTGATAGCCAAAGTCTTTATTCAGATACAATTCAGGATATAGAATTTGTAAAACCCTTCTATTGAGAACAAAAATATGTAGGAGCATATTGCAGGAAGAAAAGAATGAATAGCCTTGATCTGGTATTTTGTAAAACAGAACATAAATTGCTCAGTTGAAAATAAATTTTAACTGAAATCAAGTTTTTTTTTCCTAATCAGTTTCAATTGAAACTAAGTTTTCAATTTTTATGGGGTTTTGGGCTAATATAAAAAATAGAGATTAGTCCTTTTTTTTTCTTTTTTCTTTTGCTTAAATGATTATTTTCAAAAGGCAATGCTTTGTTTTCCTTACCATTTTAAGGTTAAAGCCAGAAAAACTTGAAAAAGAACTTGATGCATACTCAGAAAGAGCTAGGAAACTGAAAAACAAAAAAGTCACTCTCAAGGAATTTGCAGAGTATTTGAAAATCCAAGTTTCAGATATGTTAGAAAATATGTTTGCACTTTTTGAGGAGGTAAGAATTTATTATCACCAGAAATATAACACGAAAGTTATTGTACAGTAGAAAATGTTACTGTGGCTAAAATCCACTTGTGTCCATGTGCCAAAAGAATGGGAAGGAGTGGTGTCACACAAGTTGCTAGAGGAGGAAATGGCTTGGCTTTGCCACTGCACAAAAAAGCAATTTGTCACCCATGATCATTTTATCCACACCCTGGAAGCCATGCTAATTTTTCCAGAGGGTTTAGCTGATCAACAATCAGTTCAATAATAGAGAACATGTTTATTGTCATTAACAGAAGTTAGAAATAACCATATTCCTTCTTCAGTGGCAAGATTGAAGCCTCTTCCTCCCCTCCACCCCCTCGATCTGTATATGATTTAGTTAATGAGTGAGAATGAATGTACAGATGGTCCTTGATGGATGACCACGATGGTGCCCAGGATTCTGATAAGAACTGTTGGATTTGTAAGTCAAAGGATCACATGACTGGACTAGATTTTACAATCCGTTTTTATGATTGGTTCATAAAACAAGATATCAAGGTTGTTAAGTGAACTACCTGGTTTTTAAGTGAATCCAGCATATACAATGGACATTTTCTGCCATTTTCTGCTGGAAAACAGCAAAATCATCGCAAATCACTGCAACCAGTTATAAATAACCAAACGCCCAAAATACAATTGTATAAACATGAGGAGGTGCAGCAGTTATAAATTTGAGGATGAGTGGTAGGTAGCCCATTGTAACCTCAAATAGTTGTTAAATGATTAGTTGTAAGTTGAGAGCTACCTGTATATGCATGTGAGAGAAACTGTACATATAGTCCTTGAATTGCAACAGTTCGCTTAGTCACTGTTCGAAGTTACAACAGCACTGAGAAAAGTGACTTATGACCATTTTTTATACTTATGACCATTGCAGCACCCCCTTGGTCATGTGATTTACATTTGGATGCTTGACAACTGACTCACATTTATGACGGTTGCAATGTCCTGGGGTCATGTGATCACCTTTTGCAACCTTCTGATAAGCAAAGTCAAATAGGAAAGAAGATTCACTTAACAACTATGTAACTAATTTAACAACTGCAGTGATTTACTTAACAAATGTGGCAAGAAAAGTCGTAAAATGGGGCAAAACTCATTTAACAAATTTTGGGCTCAATTGTGGTTGTAAGTTGAGGATTACCTGTATTTAGAAACAGGAAATGGCTGTGGATATGATATAACTCCACCTCCCAGTACTAGTCCTGTCACATATATTTTGTGGGGACAATTGCATCCCTCCGCTGCTAAATTTTTCACTCTGCAGTAAAAAATTGCACGGATACACTAATCAAACTATATTTCTTTACCTAATCATATTTTTAGGGGATAGGTTGCTGAAAAATGAAACCATAAATAAATACACTCTTCAAACTTTCTAAGTCCCTGATAAAGAAAACCAAAATTTACATAAGATTTTCAGAAATTCACAAGGATTTGCCCCCATCTAAATAGCAGTTGTATTAATCCCAGTTTTAAGAAATTTGTGTCTGTAAGTGCAGAAATTTCCATATAGTCTCTAGATACGAATTTCTGCATGTTCCTTTACTTTTTCAACAGAAAGAAGATGGCCTGATTGACATAAGAGAGTATGTAACAGCTTTGTCGGTAGTCTGTAGACCTTCTAAAACATTGCAAACAATGCAGTTGGCTTTTAAGGCAAGTAACAATTTTTATTTAATGTGCTCAGTTAATGGTTATTTAAAACTAAGGTTTTTTTATAACATAGGCAGATGTTAGGTCAAATACTGCAACATATCTGAAACTCACTACTGACTTTACAACTGTTCTTAAATGTTACTATCTGCTACAAATCATAGCAGCCATCTGGACTATAGAAACATGATGCCACTTTTGTCTGTGCAAGCAAAATGAGAAGGGCCAGGGTTTTTTTTTTCCTTTGCATTACACACATGGCTTTGTATCTGGACAGACCTTCAGTCCACAATATTTTAAAGCTGAGCTTTGAATTGTACTCCCTAACGTACATATCTATATCAAGAGATATATCAAACAAACTGGTTCCATTTTTTTGTCTCTGTAGCAAGACATAATGAGAAATAATTCCCATCTCTATTTCCTTTTGGCCATTATTGATCATGTTTTCCTGTTTATTGGTTTCTATCTCGTCTTAGTTCTCTCTTTCTACTACTGTTGCATCTCTTTTTTCCTAACATTTTTACTTTAATACAGTATATTTTGCCAAAGTTCTTAGCCAATGGCCTCAAGCCCCGTCTTTTGAGAGGGAGGGGGAGAATACATACTGTCAGCGTTCCATCTAAGTTCCAATAACTCACTCAGCACTCAGATAAGAATTAATCCAAGTAAGAGTTTATTAAAGAAACCATGTTGTGTGACAGTCTCCAGCTGCTCTTGCAGTCCCTCACTTCCTCCCCATCCTAGTGGCATCTGCTTACCTGCTTGCTGGGAAGGAAATGAAGGGAAAGGAACCCCCAGCACACCTTCAAACATGCCTGAGAAGGACCCTATAGTCAGATGCTTCACTAAGAACTAATGCAGATTTGGAATGACAATTGTCAGTTTCTATTCCATCAGTCTAGATCACGGGTGTCAAACTCAATCGCGTCACATGATGTCACATAACGTATCATGACATTTTTTGCCTTTGTGGAGCTAGGGTAGGTGTGGCCTATGCATGATACATCCGGCCCGCGAACCGCCAGTTTGACAACCCTGGTGTAGATACTTCATACCTATCTATGGGAAGCATGATACAAAGGGATGACTTTGTCAATAGCACCAGCACTTTTTAAGGGCAAAGAAAGTGCATATTTGCACTTAAAAAATTAGATAGTTTATATTGATTGGTAGGAAAAAATTCACACCATCTAGGGGCAGAAAGAACTTGTGTATTTGGAAATGAAGTGAAGCTTATATAGTTTTCTGGTACTAAACTTAATATTTTATTTCGTGTCTCATATTTAGTAATAAATATGGTTCTTTTCTGGAACATCAAATAATAGGTGTCTATATTTTACAGATGTATCAATCAGAAACTGGTGGTGTAACAGAACAAGAATTAACTTCCATCCTGAAGAGCGCCATGGGTGTTTCAGACCTTAATGTGTCAAATCTATTTAAAGCTATAGATGATAAAGAAAAAGGGGAAATTGCATATGGTAAGTCTATGAAACATTTTTTATAGATTTTTGTGTATGGAAATCAGAAAGGCGATCTGGAAATGAAACCTATCCAAACAGAAGAAACAATGCCTTCATCAAAGTAGGGAAGGCACTCTGCTAAATATAGACCGGCAGCAAACCCCATACTCATTCACAATGATGATGTTACCAGTCAGGTAATGAAAGGTCTGCAAACAAACAACTAAGCTCAGACAGCAACAAGAACTCCACAGTTCTTGAACCCTGAGCTAAATCTATACTCTTCTAGTGGTACTTGAACAGATATTGAGGCTCAATACTGGAACTAGAAAGGATCAAACTCCAAAGCTACTGTGCATTTCCTTCTTTTGTAATAATTGCATTTGGAGCCTGCAGCTGCTTGTTTGTTTATATAGATTGGGTTGCTTATTCATGACCATGCCACACATGTAAATAAATAGATAACACAAAATATACTGCACTGCATGCTGTGTGGTGTAATTCATATTGAAGCCTTACTACATTTTGACTGACATTAAAAGATGGAACGCAACTACTTGACAGTGTTACCCATTGCTTTTAATTGCCCATATTCCATATCGATGAAATAAAGAGGTGTTCTTGAAAGAGAACCATTTAGGGCAGTCCTGCAATGTAATCTGCAATTAATATTGCAAAACCAGTACTGTGACTCCTGGTCAGTCCTACCACATTTCCTAGGTTGCTCTATGTCTCCCTTAGTTGCAAGTTCTTCTAGTTTCTGCTAGAACAATTAACATATATCCATGCTTCTTTGACACTAGTTTCTTAAATGGGCTATACAGAAATCAATATTATCTGTACAAAAATGAAAAAAACCTATTCTGGTCTTTAATTTAGTACAGAAAAAGTATATTGTATTTATTTTTTCTGTTCATTAAAATATTTTAATTTCTTTTACCACTTCTTTTACCTTCTCTCTGTTTTTGAAAATTACCCTTAAGCATGATAGAGGTGAAATGCAGAAATTGGGATTTTGAATTGCATTCTAAGGAATTCTGAAGTATCTTGGGATTTTTTGCTAGAAAGATAAAGAATAGTGGATAAATATAATTGCTGAAAGTTCGTTAATATTTTTTTCACATTTCTCTGCAGCATGTAATTATGGAAATATAATGTAATCCTAGGGTGTATAATCTAACTTGAGATAGGCAGTAGTGCAAGAAGAGAAAATTTGAAATTTGATAAGCAATAGAAATGGTAATTGCCTTTGATGAAAGATAATGCTGTTTCTGTATGTATCTTCTCAGAGGATATTGTGGATCAGTACTAAGAAACATGAAACCATGGAAAACAAACATAGTTTGAAAAGCTGTTGTTGTTCTATAACTTTGATTCTTACAGAATGATGATAATGATGATGTCTACAACGCCCTGTTATAATTATGCACTCTACAATGTATTGCCCCAAATATTCTATAATATTAAACAATTGTTAAGTTAACAATCCACCTTAAACATGTTCCTTAAAGATAGATAAACCATAACTTAGCCATGCTTAGGCAAAACCTATTGAAATCAGTTCAGTCACCATGAACTTAGTTTCCATTGATTTCAGTAGACCTAAAGCATAACTAAATTTTAATTCAGATAATTATACACAAAACTTTTAATATGACTTATAATACAGCAAAAACACCTACCTATGATAGTAATTAAAATGATTATTGAAACTGTCTTTTTTTCCATTTCTAGATGATTTCCATTATTTTACTGAAATGTTCCCAAACTTTGCTGAAGAGTACCTATGTCCTGATCAAATGGAGTCTAAAAGTTATTTGGAAACTCCAGCTCCTAATGGATTCTGTGCAGATTTCAGCCCACAAATTACTGAAAATAGAAGGAATTCCCTACAGAAAAAAATGAATTAATATTAATAATTCTGTCATCCTCTTGTGATGAGAGGAGTATGTCCTATCTAGGGCTTTTCATAGTCACACAGCTATATAACCTGAAGTATGTGAGAAGGCTGTATGTGTGGATGTGTGAAAAAGGAAAGAAAGAAAGAAAAGAGAAAGAAAGAGAGAAAGAAAGGAAAGAAAGAAAAAGAAAGAGAATGAAAGAAAAGAAAGAAAGAAAGAGAAAGAAAGAAAGAAAGAAAGAAAGAAAGAAAGAAAGAAAGAAAGAAAGAAAGAAAGAAAGAAAGAAAGAAAGAAAGGTGTGTATGAATATTTTACTGCATTAATGAGCATCTTTGGCTTCCTATTGGAGAAGATCACTTTTTCCATCAGCAACTTGGAAAGTAAAGAATGTAAACAAACTTTAATTTGTATACTTAAAAACAAGATGCTTGCATATTTATATTCATTGTTTGATTTCATGTACAAACTGTCCTACAAAGTGTGCATGTGAAAAAAATACTGTAGCTCCTATGGTGTCAAGTGCATTAGTGTTATCCCTATTTAGGGAATTCTTTGTGGGCCAGATTCTGCTTTTCTTTTTTACAAGGCAACATTGACCTCTACTGTCAATGGCCTTCAGAGCAAGGCAAGCTCAGTTTCACCTTTTTCATTGTAATCTAGTAGGTAGCTAAAGGGGGGAAAGTATGCAAAAATATTTTTACCTAGGGAATTGTTTTTATTGTGTTTCCTTGTAAAATGACCTTTTTTGAACTTTTCAATCCATCTTGATATCAAAAAGAATAAGGGAAGTTAACAGGATTGTGTGCATTTTGTGCTAGCAACCCAGATTTTAGCACAGAAAAGCAGATTTTATACTTCAGAAAAGCTGGATTCCAAAGTCTGTCTCTCAATCCTATGAATTAGGTATATTTCTGTATTTCATGTTGATTGGCTTATGGGTAAAGAAAGGTGAACAACTGCAAAAAAAATGGATGCAGACCTAAGAAACACTGCCTCTGACAATTGGAAATTCAGATCGTTCTCAGCCTTAAGATCTAGAAACATGCCTTTTTAAAGTTTAAAATTCTCAGGATAGCAAAATCTGCACTTAAATTAGAAATTCTATATTTCTGGGTGCATCATGGAATACACACAGCCTTGCTTATTTCCCTGTCTTCTCTGTCACTGCTGCATTTGAGTGTTCTGAGCAATGATATTTAAACAGTTTCAATGGCTTTTTGCACAGAATGAAATTTTCTATTAGATTGAACAGGCATAAAATAAAGATGCTATATTATAAATTCTTAATAATTATATAGTTTCTTACTGGTCACCAATTTTAGCTATATGCTTTTGAATGAAAAGAGTTTTTTGGTACTATATCTGTTTTTTTTATATAATTCCTGACTTTGTAATTACTTTTCTCTGAAAAATTGCAGGTTTGCAAAATGTTTTAATACGAAACAGTTGTTTCAGTTTCGAAGTGAGATGTTCAGCTATTCTAGAAATGAATTTCAGTCTCAAAATGGAAATGTGATAAGGTCAGAATGGCCCGTTTCAGAGTCAGAACAACTGTTTCAAATTCAAAATAAAGCATTTTAAGCTAAAAAGATTTCAAATTCAATTTGTTTTGCACTAGTTACCTCTAGTGAAAACCTAGTGTCCTGATTCTCACAAGACACTGTTAGTGCTGTTTACTACAACTTTACATAAAAGCTGTCTTACAGGCTTATTACATTTTGTATACGAATCTCTTTCTTTCCATAACCAATAGGATCATATAATTTTGAATAACTTTTTAGATTATAAATATTTCTTTTTTAATGTGCTCATAATGTTTATAAAATCCTGAAAAATACATATACATTGCTTTCATCTAGTCTTAAAAAATGTATTTTTCTTCCGTCTTAATCTAGTCTATGGGATATGCTTATCATTATTTATTCTTCCCAATGATTCAGTTTATTTCCCAGGAATTTGATCACAATCTTTTACCAAGGCAATTCTCTAATCTCTAAGCCACACAATACTTTGCCTCTACTCTGGATGCTTCATTATAAATGACTATTTTATAAATACATCCACAAAAACATTTGGATGCAAGCATTATTTTGGTGCAATGACTAAACTTAGATTTTGATATAATCATAGACCAATTGAATTTAAAAAACACCAATTTACAGTATATCTCACACATAGATAAAGGAGAATAAAAAATAAATAAAAAAACCCAACCTAATTCTGTTTTGAGACATGTTTTATTGCAGCTCTTCTGGCAGTGTGGTGCCTGCAAGTTGACACTACACATAGAATGTATATGCAGAAAGCTCTATAACTTTTAAGTCCTGGTATTTTGTGTCCTTGACCTTTCCATTTTGTAGCCACAGAAACCATATGAGATGCTCTCTTTTTTCAGAATTCAAAAGCAGCTATTTCTTTCCAAGTAACTAAATAAATATTCTAAAGAAATGAGATTGGTTTATTTAATGCCTGTTCTGTTTAGTGATAATATATTCCATTAATTGGCATAAAGATAATATTGCCTCTTTAAATCTGAATATCTGTGCAAAGAGCTTTTTTGAAACTAGTAGGATAGTGTATTTCAAGTTTGGGACCAAAGATTTTTTTTCTTTTTAAGTTGATAGAGCTGCTGTGATCACTTCAGGCTTTCTACTTTTAGTGGGAGCAGCTTTTGATAGAGTTTAGACTGACTGTGGGATAATGACTATATTAATATAGAGTCCTACTGTGCAAGTACTTGCCACAACATTTTTATATTTCCTGCTATCATTTCTATGTTAATGTAGGGGTGGCTTGTTTTCATAATGTTTCAAAACATAAAGGTTTTTACATATAGTAGCAGGAATGGATCTCTTGCTATCAAGTTGCTTTTATTTTGCTAATAATGCTTTTTTTGAAGAGCATATAGAGAAGGAGGTTTTTAAAAAACCAAGTCCTCCTCAGAGATTTTCAAAGCTGAAATCTATTTAGAATTTAAAATATATAATATCTTCTATTTTAAAATTATTTGGGTAAGATGGGATAAGGATAATGCAGATGAAGGCTATGTTCAATAGTATTAGTATGGACTTAGCCACAGAATGATGCTTATCCTTTTGTTTTACCCACTTTGCCAAATTAGATATACAGTTTTGTGATGATATGGATGATTGTTTGCATAAATGATTCTTAGCAGAAGTAATCTAATACATCTCTAAGTCTGGTCCTCCCTCCTGTTCAGTGAGTTAAACGAGAATCTGAAAAGTATCAGTAATTGAAAGTGCTGTTTTTCCTTAAAACCAAAATACTGATTTTAAAGAAACCTCAATCTCTGAATTCCATTCATCTTGAAAACAGTGGTAATTCATTATTCTCAATCATTTCTCTTAGCAGTGAATATATTGTCTGGTTGTTAATTCTTGCCAAAGCAGTGTGATCCAATTTCAAGAAAAGATAAAGAAATACTCTGGTATATATTAGTATAGGTGGGACAAATAACACAGAATATTGTCTAATAATTGGGCATAGCTAACTGACCTATAAGATAAGAACCCATAACTTAATAACATCTTATCAAAGGCCTTATTTGTAATTCACGAAGGCCACCACATTTATTACTGATATTACTTCCTTATATGTAAGAAAGAATTCAACAGTAATACAGTTGAATAAGAAATACAGCCCCTTTTAGAGTGAGGAACTCTTAAATTTTTAAAATTCTTAGTATACAGAATCAATGGGAAGGCATTATGTAGGAAAGTTTTGGTAGAGGAATTTCCAGCAGAGAAAGCTACAAAATTTATCAGAATGCTTTTATTATTTACCCAAACAGTCAGGTTCCATGGTGGGAAAACAAAGAAGGTTGATAGAAAGGATATCCCTTTGCTAAATTTTGTATTATTTTTGTTTTTATATTTTACTAAAGGCCTTGAAAAAACAAAACAATATGCCAAGGCCCAGGACTTGTGCCAGCTCAGTTATCTGAAGAGAAATTTAGAGAACAACTATCATCTGCTTCAGAGTCAACTAACAGATATATATATCAAGGTTGCATTCTGCTTCCTCCTCCCGTTGATTCCTCTTAAGCCACAGAAAGCTTCCCACCATATGGGATGTTTTATTGTATTCTCTCTGTGATTTATATGTAGGATTTAGGCATCTGTGCAGACCCTGTCCATGCAGCCAAGAGATATAACATTTCAAGGAATGCTATTTTCTCTATGTACCATCACACATGACTAAATCAGATCGCACTAAACCCTCTTATTACATTTTTGTAACCACAGTAATTAACTTCTCTCCCAGATTTTTCTCTGAACCCAAAATACTTTTCTGTATCAATTTATTATTTCCATTTCTATTTTTCCTTGCAAGGAGCATGCACAAAATGTTACTGTCCCACTCATGGACAGACTTTCCAATATCTGTTTTGGTCCTGAAGATCCTATTCCACAAGTGTCATTGTTGTAGAAGGAAAATTCACTCTTCAGATCGATCTTTTTCTATCTTGGGAAAGGAGATGCAGTAAACTCTTGTAAATACTGTATTGCCAAACAAACAGGTTCAGCATAAACATTTGTCTTGGATGCGAATTTTCCTTGAGAACAAGCATATGGATGGCAGATTCTGGCATTCTTCCTCCACTTAAAACTTATTGTGCCCCAGAAACTGTCTACCCACCCCTTTCCCTCTTTGATTGCAGCCTCTCTTTCATAGGAAATACTAAGCTTCTATTGTATTGCTTGTAACAGAGGAATTGCTCATTCAATTGACAAAGCCTTCCCAAAACCCTGCCCCATTCAAGACTAAGCAGGACAAAACTAGAAGGGAAAAAAATCAGGCTGTTGTAGAGGTTCCACCTTGAGTTCTTTTCCATGCTTGCTTCCTTCTTTTCTTTCTACCATTGCTAGATTCAGCTGTCTCAGCCACATAAATGCTTCCTGGTCTTCCTCAATTTTAAGACTTAAGTATCAGAGGGAGAGTTTATTAATAGCTCTCCAGATTACTCTTACAACAGAAACATTTGGGATGAAGACCGTCTCCTACTTCAGCATAGTCAAGATCAAAGCTTAGATATCTTGCGAACATGTTTTTTTGGGGGGAATATCTCTTTCTCATTTCCATAAATTCCATGTCTTCTTAGCATGTTCCAGAAATTAAAATTGTGTCTTATGGCATCAGCTTTGCTTTGATTTTGATCACTCTTCCAATCTTATTAAAACTACTGATTTTTAAATACGATTATTATCACCTTTCAATGCTGTAACCAGCAGTTTCCCTCATGCAATGGTTTTATGTTCTTGGGACTCCTTCAAAACAGGACTGACATCTGAGTTTTAATTGTCCATGGCTTTATCTTGAATGTAACTAACTTCTCCATACTCACAGACTGGAATTACATCTTCAAATGTTCCTCACCTCTGGAATTTTATATAGATTTGAAGGGGATTACCAAATTTGATTAAAATTACCCATCTCCCAATTCTGTTGTAGTGAAGGTATCTTATTCCAGTTGTCACTCTCAGTAAAATCCAAGGGCATGGATGAGGAAGAAGGTCTTGAACACAAGTTATAATCCTCAGAGATACTCTTTGCATTGCAAACTATCTGTATGGTGAAATGCCACATTTTTATAAGAGTTTCCTACCAGCCTATTTGTTAGATAAGTATCAGATAAATCTGATAAATGAAGGAGCTAATTTTGTTTTAAAAAACCTCCCTTAATTCTGATGATGTTAGCATTGTGAGGTGTCCCAAGAAAATATACCCTAATTCTACTAGCAAAAAATCTGTTCAATAAAATTAGATCATAGCTGCCTCTCACTGTATCATTCGACCAAATACCATTTTACATATTTCCCACTATTATAACTTTACACACTTGTGGCATTCCATAAGCCAATTCGTTCAGTTCCAAGCATTTTCCACTTTCCTGAAATGTATTTCAAATAATTCTGTTGGAGATTAATTTATTTTCTAATTATTTTTCATACCTTTTTTTCCTGCAGTCACTGTACGTTTATCTTTCATTCTTTCACTTCTTTTCTTTCATATCCATTTTCTCCCCAAGATCTCTTGACACTGCCAGGAAAAAGTTTCCCTAAGCTTTCTCACACCAGTCTGCAGTTAGATCTCTAGTTACTTGATATAGTTGTTTGCATCTCACCAGCTAGAATGTAAGACAGTGTGTTAATATATACTCAGTTTATTGCAAAACATTGATGTTATGGCTTTGCTATTAGGAGCCCTTGTTGGAAAGTTTGTCACAATTTAAGAGACTTAAATCTAACTCAATCCCCCTATTGAATTCGGTGGATTTTTTTGTCTTCTGAGTATTAACCACTCAATCCTATCTTGTGAGCTGCAGTTCATCCAGGTGGTGTAATACAAAAACATTCATGGGATTATTTATCATCTAGAACCAGCCTTTTTCTTAATGTAAACTCCACTAACTAACTGAGTTATTTCTTCTCCAGGTCAGAGTTCAAATAAATCCACTTGTACAAATTTGTTGTTCACTGTGGATTATCCATATAATTTCTTTGTAGCTCCTCTTCTATTACATAAAGTTGTAAATATCCTTGGAGAAAAAGTTTGTGGCAATTTCATAGATATAAAAGAAGTCAGCACCTTTTGAATTTTCCAATTAAAAAAACAAAATTGTCTTATATTGACGGGATTACCCAAATAATGGGCTACAATATGTTTAATCTTACAATTCATTAAAAATGTCTTCTATTGACAATTTTTTCTATGACCTTTAAGAGAATAAGGCTCATTACTGTAAGTAATTATTACACAATAAAACTTGTAACAATTTTATCTTGGAATTTATAATTTAGGAGCTATACATAGGCAGCTCTTTTTGTACCCCAAACATCTTCTAGATTTGTCTGCAACCCTTTATAACTTCCAAATTAACGCAGCTTAGTTCATTTTAAAGGGAACATTTTACATGTTTTTGTATAATGCATATGATATTCATTATAGAGAAATGTGGTTTGAGAGCAGCGTAAATCTTTGATTCATTACAGGGTTATAAACCCTTTTTAAATTGTGACAAGATCAATATGTAGTGGCTATTTACATCTAGAATAACCATATTTATAGACTTTAAAAAAAATAAAATCAGTACTTTCTCTAAACACTTTGAGATTACTTTGTTACAGCTGTACCTAATTTGGATCACTGCTTGAAGGCAAGTAATGATTCAGTCCAATATCCACTTAATTCTCAGTAAGTTTCATGAATTGATATGTTTAGAATTTTTCTATACATTTACATTTGGACCAAGAACTTTTGCTATTATGGCGGTAGCTATTAACTGACTGGAGATCTAACAGGTTAGAGTCAAACATAAGTTAAATGCTGTATGACAGTCAATACTGCTGAAGTCCTTTATTTAAAAAGAAAATGATTTGGAGGACAGTTTTTCAGTACAGTATGTATCTTTGCATCCATTGTATGATTAAATGAAGAATCCTAATCAATGCATTTCTGATACAAATGTATGGTGTGTGGGTTTTTTTTGCTGAGTTTCTGGTTTGCACATGTATATAGACATTGTTTTTATTATATAAGAAACATCATTAACTACAGTCCAAATAGGAAAATATGTCCCTGAACTTGCTATGTTAGCAAATGTTTGGGATGAGGACCATGTATCAGCTGTTGCTAATGATGTCATGTTGGCATTGCAGTGCAATCCAGAATTACAAGTATAGTCAAGTTTCAAAGCTGAAATATTTCACTTCATTGTCTTTACTGAAATAATCTTTCAAATAATTCCTCTTTTTTTGTACAGTGTCTTTTAAGTTTATACAGTCTGACTATATCTGGTATCAGCAGTCTTCAGTGATTTCCTAAAGGAAATACCTCACTTTGAGCAATTTGTTTGTAACTGTCAAGTGAGTAGAATTATGTGTCTTTGTTTTTAATTGTAAAATGCTATAAACTGAACCATGCCAAGGAACAAAATAATCATGGCTTTTATGGTTTACCATTGTGAGACACTGATTTCCTTAAAATAAATGTTGTGTTTGTTTATAAGAATTGGGCCTTTTTAAGATTTTAATTGTGCATTGTGGCATCACTGGGCATTGTATCCTGGTTGGATTTTTTTAAAATTTGACTGGATTCTGGTAAACTTAATTTTGAATGTGAATACAAATTAAAAGAATGGGAAAATATTTTATAGTTTTTGTGTATTTCTTAATACTATAAAATTCATAATTTTGAAACATGAACCACCAGATTATAAAATAAAATCTTTAAATTCTGTAAAATTGCTGATGTTCCACATAAATAATACAAAAAAAACCAAGTAGGCTGAAATGAGATATTGAAAGGAGAGGATTTTTTTTACACAGCTGTGATCAATAAACTATTAATTGGTGTAAATGATTATTCAACTAATTTTCAACATCGTTTCAATTGCAAGTCTAAACTGAAAACCAACCCAAAAGGCCAAGAAATTGCAAAAGAAGTTGGATGCTTGTTGAAATCTTATCTAAGCCCAAATTACATTTTGGGATTTTCACATTTCAATTAAGATTATTTTAAAATGCAAACAACAGCTGTCTGATTTCAGCATTATAACAGATGGGGTGGGTAAGTAGGTTGGTTGTAATCTTGAAGTAATCTCTTAATTTTGGCATGTATTACAAATTGGGAATCCTGACACATTTATTAAGTTTGATTGTCTTAAAAGCAGCATTTACAAAATATACAGAACCAAAATAACTCTTATTAAACACATGCACCACCATTGTACACCTCACGCCATCAGTGGGCCTTGTAACCTATACTTGTCACAAGTTAAATTATTTCAATTTTGTTTTGCACAATCCAAAAATATAGTTGCTGCAGACCACCTTAACCAGGGAGTTGCAAAATGGAAAACATGTACTCCTTAGTGAGGGTTTCTGACTCAGCCTTATGTATACACAGCTAAACATTATATCAAAGACCAATAACTGATTCATCCTAAATAAGTTTACACATAAGTGAAAATATTTATATTACATTTAAACACAAGTCATCAATTGGATTTAGAAATAAGGTATGCCACTACATGCTCATGGTGAGGGTGAACAGACAATTGCTAAACAGAACCTTTAAAAAACTGGAACCACTCACAATGACTGCTCTCCTCTGGACAGCTAACACTACCATCTTTGAGCTGCGTCTGCTTAATTTTAAAAAGCTTAAGGTTTATGATATTAGCATGTCCAACACAACTATCGCCCACTACCAATTTTATGGTAAGCTCCAGAGGATTATGTTAGGATAACATGGTAAACCACAAAGCTTGACTGAAGTGAGTGCTACCTGAAACACAATATACATAACTGCTTTTGAAAATGCGTTGCGAGACCACAGCTTCAGCTCATACTAAAACGCTTCTTCCTGACTCAGATTTGAGTTCAGATTTATCAATACACAGCACACTATAGAAAACTAAAACTAAAACTAAACGGGCAGATCTTTTTGGAATGCTTCCCACAAGAAAGTTGGAAATACCCTTTTAACTACAGCTACCAGATCCAGCCTGAAAAAAAAAAAAGTTCCCCGTACTATACGGAGCAGCAACATCTAATGGCTTTCTTCTTCTTTTTGGGGGGAAGGGGGGGTCGTTTAAAGCAGAGTCGATTTTACAAGTGGTCGAATGTTCTATAACTTTCAGGCTGTCATTATTTTTATTATTGATCCAAGGATCCTTTCTGGTATGTAAAGCACGCACTCCGCACTTGTTAGGATCAGAGCGAGGCGAGAACTTCGACCTCATGTGAGAACGCTGGCGTTGCAGGTTGACTCCTGCGAACGCTCGCCCGGGATTCCATTGTCCTCTAAGAGACTACGTTTCCCAGTACTCTCCGCGCTGGCCGCTCCGTTTCCGCTGTCGAAAGAAGGGAGATCCGAAGAAGAGAAGCGGCTGGGCAGCTGGCCGCGCTCGCCTCGGGCAACGGCCCCGGAGTTAGAGCGCTCGGTGTCGTGCGCTGCTCCCTGTGCTGGGTGGTCGATGCCGGTGGCGGCCGCGGCGCTGGTCTTGGGGGGCGATGCTGCCGAGGCGCAGCTCGCTGACGGGGCTGGCGGTGGGGCTCTTTGCCGTCTACGTGGCACACACCTGCTGGGTGATGTACGGCATCGTCCATACCCGGCCCTGCCTCGCTGCCATCCACGAAGGCGAAGGCAACGACGGCTGCATCCGGCCCTACCTGGCGCGGCGGCCCAAGCTCCAGGTGAGCACCCCCCTCGCCCCTTTTTCCTTCGCCCCACCTGAGTCCAAGGTGCAGAGGAGCGGTAACGGTTGGCAGCGATGCAGTGGCGCTTCCTGATTGGGGTGGGGCGGAGCGGCATAATTGCTCTCTTTTTTTCTCCCCTTCGGACTGAGATGCAGGTGAACTTTGACAGGTGAATTTAGGCAGGCCGGATTTTTTAATTTTATTTATTTATTTATTTTTTGCTGTAGTGAACATGGAAGATCAGTGCTGCAACTGAAATGTCTAAAGCAAAAGCCTGTTTCGTTGCAACTGGAAGGGCCTTGCCAGAGTATGTTATAGATTATTTAACCCAGTGTCGTTTCCCCTGATCCTGGGAGGCATTAAGTAGGCAGATTATCTCATAGCGCAGTGTTAATGTCAGCACCTTGCCCAGATCCTTGTTCTGGGATGTACTGGTCTACAGAGTCCTACCACTCTAGCCCTGAAAATAGCTTATTTTCATTTTTCCTTAGCCTCTTGTATGGGGGAGTTGTGCCTACCAGTATTTGCCATACGGCAGTATACAATGTTGCCTTTTTTCCTTCCTTTTTCCAATATGGCAGAGTACTATTTTTTCTATTTTTCCCAGTTCTGTCCACATATATTGTTGCTAGGATTTTTTTGACAACTGCTGCAAGGAGTAGAAGGATAAGAAATAACAATAGTGCCTCTTTTATATAAAATTGTAGCCTACAGGAGTACAGGTAGTCCTCAACTTAGCAACAGTTCATTGAGTGACTGAAGTTACAACGGTACTGAAAAAGTTACTTATGATCGTTTTTCACACTTCTGACCATTGCAGCCCCCCCCCCAAACTCATGTGATCAATGTGGCAACTACTTCATATTTATGACAGTTGTAGTATCCTTGGGGTCATGTGATCACCTTTTGCAACTTTCTGACAAGTAAAGTCAGTGAGGAAGCGAATTCACTTAACCTTGTTACTAACTTAATAACTGCAGTGATTGTGGTCATAAGTCGAAGACTTAGTGTTGTTCCCTGCTCTTTATTGGTCCATTAATATGAGCTACATATGTTCAATAAACAAAAAGTAGATGTACTATATGGGCATGTATTGGCATACTAAATATATTAGCTTCCAATCTATAGCAACTGCTTCTTCTCTACCAAATCTGGAGGGAGCATCAAATTTTGGTAAGCACTAATTCATGAATTGATTTTTTTTAACCTTTTTCATATTTTGTGCCTTGTTCTCTTCCCACCTTTTAAAAGAAGGATGGAGGGATATCTTTGATTTGAATGGGGTGTACAACTTGCACCCTTCCAAGAAGTTTGTTACAGATGGAGCATATATTCAGCAAGGCCGATAAAGTAGACCACAACCTACTTCTTGGGAAGCTAGAAAAAAGTGGGATAGACAGAATCACCTCCAGATGGATTC
>JANHFL010002976.1:147615-175943 GCA_032468155.1 Oxyrhabdium leporinum | reverse complement strand
CCCCCCCCCCCCCCCCAAAAAAAAAGAGACGCATCACCTAAATGATTGTAAAGGGAGAAGGAAAGAACAGAGACGGCAGTTTTGACTTTTGCTCTCCATCAGGGGCCAGCTGAGGGGCCTTTCCGCCCTTTTATTTTTCTTCTTCCCCAACCTCAGGGGATCTTAGCCAAGCAGGTGAGAGGTGGGACCAAACATGCGGCAATCACAAGTGGTGCTCGAGTTACGATCAAAATTGAGCCAAAAATTCCCACTGATAAGCAAGACAGTTGTTGAGTTTTGCCCCATTTTATGACCTTTCTTGCTGCAGTGATTAAGTGAATCACTGCAGTTGTTGAGTTTGTAACATGGTGGTTAAGTGAATCTGGCTTCCCCATTGACTTTGCTTGTCAGGAGGTTGCAAAAGGGGATCGTGTGACCCCAGGATACTGCAGCCTTCATAAATTCAAGCCAGTTGCCAAGCATCCAAATTTGGTCGTGTGACCACCAGGACAGTGCAAAGTTCATACGTGTGAAAAGCAGTCAAATCACTTTTTTCGGTATCGTAACTTTGAATGGTCACTGAATGTTTGTAAGTTGAAGACTTATCTGCTTAATTTTATCATTTCAGTTGGAAGTCCAATGCGTGGGTCAGGGTGTGTTCGTGTGCCAAACCAAAGTGTTAATAAGAAAGTGCACAGGCCCATCCTAGGAATGTCAGTTTTGTTATAGCAATAGCAATAACACTTAGACCTACATGCCACTTTACAGTGCTTTACAGCCCTCTCTAAGCGTTTTATAGAGTCAGCTTATTGCCCCCAACAATCTGGGCCCTCATTTTACCATCCTTGGAAGAATGGAAGGCTGAGTCAACCATGAGCTGGTGAGAATCGAACTGCCAAACTGCTGGCAGCCAGCAGTCAGCAGAAGAAGCTTGCAGTACTGTATTCTAACCACTGCGCCAGAATCTGAGGGTAACAAAATATCTTCCTGCAGGTTTTAGTAATAGCACTTAGACTTACTGCTCCATAATGCTTTACAGCACTCTCTAGGCACTTTACAGAATCAGCATATTGGGTCCTCGTTTTACCAACCTCGGAAGGATGGAAGGCCGAGTCAACCTTGAGCCGGTCAGGATTGAACTACTGGCAGTGAGCAGAGTTAGCCTGCAATGCTGCATTCTAACCATTGTGCCACCACAGCTCCTAAACTTCTCTTGCACCTTTACCATTACCCCTAACAATAACTGGATTTCCATCCAAATAGGATTATTTCAATGTATTTTAAACAGAATAGAAAATATGTTGGATTTGGATTTTAAATGCTAGAGGCCTCCTAAACATAATGACCATCTCTGAATCTTTGTTCTGATCCAAGTCATACAAGCAGCAGCCGGTGAGAGCATAGTATGTTTATTGCACAACTATATCCCAGTAAAACACTCCTCAAACCTCCGAGTCCAATTCCCCAAAGTTGCAGAAGCGTCAGCATCCATTCATGCAGGCAGTTCAATGAGCAACAAGGAAATGACCCAATAGACACATATAGGAGCAAGACTCCAACAAACAGCAAAGGGAGGTAAACCAGCAGATGGTTGCCTACAGATGGACCTTAAGAGTTCCAAAGAAGCACAACTCCTAAACAAGTCTCACCAAGGAAATCCAGATGCAAGAAGTCCCAACACGATTGCTCAAAGAACTGCAGTTCCTACAAGGAAACTCACAATGCCCAGCACAAGAGTAAGGAATAGGAAATATAAATCATGCAAACAAAGACATTGCAATGGGAAAGCAAACGGTTGTCTCTGACAACCACCGGATCCCTAATGCCTGGCTAAATAAATCCAAGCTCGGTGTTTCTCACTAGGAGGGACAAGGCTGTTCCTTGCGAGTTAGCCTCATCAATCTCCTCTGTGCTTCTCTTCCTTCTGCTCTCCACGCCTGTTGAATTGGGCTGGAGTGGCAGCTGTTTCTCATCAGAAGCAGCCTGTCTTTCAGAGTTGGCCTGTGGCAGCCATGCCCATGCCTCCCATTCTTCTGCTTGAACAGGAAGCTGTCCGTCTGGTCAATCTCTCCCCCCCCCCCAATGCCTGACAGTTCTGGAACTACATTCTCATCAGCCACTGGGCTCTGAATGTTCTGGAAGACCCATGGTACTCCTGTCTGATGGCCCCGTTCCAGTTCATCCTCCTCAGTGGATCCAGCGACTGCCCGGGGGGGAACGGGGGACGACATCACACTTTCTTAGTTATATTTATTTTCTGAATTTATGGGGGTCTAAACCTAACCTTAAGTAGAGTTCCATCTTTAACCCTAACCCCATGCTTATTAGCTTAACGCTAACCCAAACACTAACTGGATTTCGCTCCTTAACCTTAATAATCCTACCCCTACCGTAATGCCAAGTTGATTTCCATTTGTAACCCTATTTTAACCCTCACCCTATGCCTAGCCTTAAATGTAGCTCTTGCACTAACACTAACCTTAGCCTAAGCGTATCCCTAAGGCTAACCCTTATTCTAACCTTAAAGAACCCAGTGGGGGGCGAGGGGGAGGAAATCTTGCAGGGAACATGTGAGAGAGGGCAAAGGTCTTGAACTTTACTCCTACCCCATCAGGCCCCACACTGTCTTCCTCTGTTACCTTTTGGAGAGCTCCAAGGCCTTCCAGAGTACTGGAACATATTGTTTTATTGCTTGACCGTGTGGCGTAATTCTGGAAGCAATGGCGGTGTTTGCAGCTACTAGAGTTCAATTTGGCTACTGCAAAAACATGGTGGCCCCTTCCAGAATTGCGCCATGTGGCCATGCCATTCTGCTTCAACAATAAGGTCTGCAACGCCTTTTGGAAAGCTCCGGGGCTCAGTGGAGAGGGAAAAAGGTGGATACTCAAGCGGAAGTGGAGCATGGGGTGTCTTAGGGGTGGGAGAGGCCTTTTGAGGCCTAGGCAAGCTCCATTATAATCATAACTCAAGGACTAAACGGGTATAAACAATTGATGATGAATGAAGAACAAGAAATGCAGGCCACCAATCACTCCATTAATATTTATGCACAATTATGTTGCATTTGAGCCAAATTATCAGTTGCTAAGCTCAGCGGAGTAGAAAGCATACATTATGGTTTTAAAATTTAGTTAAATATTTCAGGAGAGGGTGCAGAAGAATATCAGAAGCTTAGAAAAAGCTGTGCACTAAGCTTTAAAAGTAGAAAATGTATCACAAAATGCAACATTACAGATTGAGGAAGGAACATGCCATCAGTATAGATTAATTACAGAAATATTCAAACGAAGGCATATGTGAGAGCTACAATGTGCTGTGGCTTTTCTTCTTCCTCCAGAACGGTGGGCAACCATTAGATCTCTGGTTTGAGGGGTGTCACAGGGATCTACCATCTTTTTGCTTCTTCTGAGCATCTCTCTGAAATCACTGGGAAGTCATCCATCAACATGATAGCGTGTCTTCAATATGCTTGATAATTATTTATCTTCAATCCTGGCTGACCCAGGGAGGCTATGAAGGATCTGCCTAGCATCTTGAGGCTAAGAGAAGCTGAATGGAGGACAGGTATTGACTCAACTCTACTAGGTTTGAGAGTCAATGCATGTTGGGTAGTCCAGTTCTGGCAATCGGAGTGTTTCTTATTTCAATTGGGTTCTGCATGAGGTTGCACTATCCTGACAGGCTCTAGTGCATAGTTTGAAGGTATTTCCGGAAATAAAGGGAAAATACGTGACCTGTGCATATCTTGGCTCTGTTGGGAATAATGATTATAAAAGCATTATTACATAGTCAAGTATCCAGATGAACACTGTATTTTGTGTAACAGATTTGAAGATATGAATCAGGTATTCCAGAAGCTACACATATCAGATAATCCTTATGGGACTATAAGAGAGTTTAAGAGGTCTTTTGATTATTAAAAAAAAATATTTTTGTTTGTTCAGTGCAGTTTTGGTTGATTCAAATAAAGATCTTACCCATCTGTGATTTTTGGATATTTTGTTTTTGGAAGATGGAGCCACGGTGCTACCTTTTAAAATATTCCTTCTGCCAAGTAAACTTTCATATTAAAACTTCTGGATAAATCTCTTCTCTACAGTCCAAAAAGAATAATGGAAGATTAAAATGTTGCAAGCGCCTTATGTGCAGAAATAGTTATACAGATCTTGGTGTAACTTTCTATAGTATATGGCCAATGTACGCATGCAATGCGGTGGTTCCCAATCTTTGTGGCTTGGTGGTCTGGCTGGAGGAGAGGGGGGGAAGAGGGGAATCAGGCCGCGCTAGTGGTGGGCCAGCGTGCACGCAGCTCCACTCACACAAGAGAGAAGCCTTTGGGGCGCAGTTTCGTTCTCCTTCAGGCTTCTCCACGGCAAAAACTTTTGCAAAGGAGCGCAAGATCTCCTCCGAATTCTTGTGATCATTTGCAGAAGGTTCTGGCATGGAGAAATGAAGCGTTTGGGGGTGCAGTCTTGCGTTTCAGACTCAACGAAGCTGCCCGATGCTTCAAAAGTGGATCAGGTGTCCCGCACAGGCAGACTTGGTGAGTCAGTGAAGCTGAGCATGGTGTGCTTGTCCCACTCAGCCTCTGCTCTCACGTCTCCGTCTTTGGAGCATCGGGAGCAGGCGGTTTGGTGGCGCAGCTGGACAGGGGGGAGGGGAACCGGGCCACGTGAGTGGCGGGCTGGCCTGCATGCGTGCAGCTCCACTATCGCGAGAGAGAAGATAAGCCTTTGGGTTGCCGCCTGTGCGAGTGGAGCTGCGTATATATGTGCCAGCCCACTGCTCACACAGCCCGATTCCAAATAGACCACGGCCTAATAGTGTACACAGATCAGAAAAACAACATAATTATCGATTTATCCTCTAACCATTTGTTTCAATCTTGAAGCTTGAAGTTATGACTAATTCTGGTCAGGATTTTGGTTTGCAAAGGCTATGTAGATAATGTATTTCATTCTTAGTAATATGGAGGCACTACAAAAGTGTAGGGGGAAAAAAGGCTTCAAAGCCTCCATTCAGATGAAAAGAAGCTGTACACAGAAAGTTGAAATAAAGGACAATATGCAACTGTTTCAAAAATCTACTTTTATTCTTGATTTGTGTGAAGCTCTTGTTCAGAAGAAATATAAAAGCCCTGTACAAATAGAACTACAAAAATATCATTTCAATTAAGTTAGGTTAAGACTATCATTATTTTCAAGCTTTGAAATCCTGTAATGTTTCTCTTTGGATATCTTACCTTAATATTCACTGTGTATCCTAAAACTAGGAAAAAAAAATCTCCCTGTAATATCAAGCCCTAAATAAACAGGACAAAAGACAAAGCAGAAACCAAGTCCCCATAGTAATGCCTGATCGCACAATTAGCCATTAATAATTTACTAATTTAAGACTCACAACAAGGACAGGAATGTAGATTAAAAACCTTATCTTAAAAGAACATTTTTATCCAGATTGAACGAAAATGAACAAGTCATTGGAAAAGATGCTTTCTATGGTTTTCCTTCTTCATGTTTATTTGTTTATTTTTAAATCAATGACTACCCTGAAGAGGGCTTTGTTTTTATTAGAAAAAGAGCAATTTGGCATGTTTCACCTGTACCATTTTCAGTGCGGTACTAACTTGTGATAAAAATTAAATAAATATAAATACACAAAATAAATATTTTGCAAAAGAGCATTACAAATAGGTCAACTTTGGAGCACGCCGTTGGGGACTCTTACTTGCTCTGCACATATAAAAACTACACCTCCTTGAGCGCAGGAAGCAACTCTATCCATTTAGCTTCCCACCAGAGCCTGTGCGTAAAGGAAACTGGGTTTGAATGACCTAACAGAACCCCCAGTAACCATGTGCCTGGTTTCCTTATACCTCTGAAAGAGTAGTTTATACCCAAATCTTTTTTTCTCCCTACTAACCGTTCATTTGGGCGAACATCTTACAGTGCAATCCTATACTTGTCTATTTAGAAACAAGCCCTGCTGAATTCAGTAGCGCTCCCGGGAAGAGTACAGAGTTCCTGTCTTAATCTGACAAACGAAATAAAGCACTTCTGTCAATTCTTGCGTTTCAGTTACACAGCTAACTACTCACATTCTTGAAAAGAAACCTGAAATAGCATTGGAATGATTTTTTCCAGCTATGTAGAATTTAACGTTACGATTCCATACCTGCAAGCTAGTAGCTCTGTACAGAAATTGTACCTCTTGGTGATTTCAAGGACAAGTTGAGATCTGCGCAAACGTATTTGGAGACCGAGACGGGGACAGTGGCGAGGGAGGGGAGGGGGCACATGTTTGCATTGGATCAGACATGTTTGATCTACCCCACACGCCCTTTCCAAATTATTTCCTATCTGCTTCAAGTACATAAGCTTGCAGTGGTATAGAGCACGCTATGGTTAAGAGGATTCTCTTCCTGAGATCCAAAAGGTGCTTGGCAATGTTATAGTTTCAATCCTTTAAAAAAAAAGAACAACCGAAAAACCGTTCTGTGCAGTAAAAAGGCCTGAATGCCATTATTAGAAGACCCTACAGGACAGGGGTCTCTTTGAAACCACAAGTTGAGATGGGGAAAAAAAACCCCACCTCATTTTTTTCCCTCTTGGGAACTCCTTTGGACTGCTCCTGCTTTAGAAACCTGGGTCCCGGTACCGTCCCGTCTCCCTTCGATTCGAATTCAGCCTGGAATTTCCTTCCTGAGTCAGAGCAGGCAGAGTACAAGGCACGTTTGAGACGTCTGGGTCTCAAAAGAGTTTGCTTTGGTTTTGCTTCACTCTTTTGCAGTCTGTCAAGTCACCCTGCTAAGGCAGGCCGAATGCCTCGGCCCTGTAATGCGCAAGACAACTCCAACTGTCAAACAGCATCTCCCAGAAACACCTGCCTGGCTGAGTTCTGCATATAATAAGGCTGGAACAGTCTTTCCAGGCAGCAGATGCGCATCGCGTTGTAAGTGTGCAGCAGAAGATGAGGAAAACGCGACGTAAAGTAGGCCACAAAATCATCTGGGACAGATCCCAGGGTCTCCTGTACCTCCGGAGGCAGTTCTCGATAGTGATGTTTCTGTAAGTGGAGGAAGAAAGGGGCAAGGGTAGGCATGTGCTCGCTTATGGTGGTAAGAAATTCATATTTTTAAAATGTTGTCATTCGTAATAGTTTGCCTGCATTACTATATCGAGCATTTTCATCAGATCAGGGTATCCAAGATAAGAGAAACCTTTGACTTTCCTGATTTTTTTTTAAGAAAAGCAGCTCTGTTTGATCCTTTACTGAAAAAACAAGCCTTTATTTTATTTTATTCTTTTTGCCATTTTTATGGTCTAAATTAGATGTTTGCAACTGCTATTTACCCTGCTAAGAAAAAGATCGACGTTTTCTCCATTGTCGCAAATAGCAACATGGGAGAAAATTGATCAGGAAATAATACAGGTAGTCCTTGACTTACAACCCTAATTGAACACAGAATTATGGTCCTAAGTCATGGCGGTCATTAGGTGCGTCACCATGTGACCATGCCCGATCTTTCTTGCAGTGTTTGCTAAGCAAATGCTGTGAAGCAATTGGTGGTCATTAAGCAAGTCTGTTTTCCCCAATGGACATTTTTTGCTGGAAACTGGAAGTCCAAACTGCCCAAACATGCCAAAAATCATGGTCATGTGACTGCAGGATGCTGCAAATGCAAGCCGGTTCCCAAATGCCCAAAATGCAATCAAGGGGTGTTTGTGTGTGTGTGTGTGTGTGTGTATAGCTGTTGGAACTTCGAAAACAGGTCGAAAGTAGCTCTGGAGAGTCCGTTTAACTTTGACTGGTCACTAAGTGACCAGTCGTTAAGCGAGCACTACTTGTACTTAATCCTCTTCTCCTAGAGCTATTGCTCACGGTCACTTCAGGGAATTGCCTTTCATATTGACATTCAATATTGGAAGGTCTTTTAATCCAGTGGTCCCCAACTTTCCTCATGGTCAGCGGGGGTGAGAGAATCCACGAACAAATCTGTTCACACACGTTCTAAAATTTGTGTTTGAATGGAGCAGGGCTAAATAAATAAGCTGAAGATTGATTAAAACCAGGGCCCCCAAACCCCAGGCTGCTGACCAGTTCTGGGCCATGGCCTGGTGGGAACCAGACCGTGGAAATGGCGGGTGAGCACCCGTGCATCTCTATTTGCAAAGTGGTAAGCATGCACTGGTCACACAAATGGAGCTTTGCGTCTGTGCTCCCCCGCTGCTTCCACAGTCTGGTTCCCACCAGGCCGTGGCCCAGGACTGGACTGCGGTCTGGGTGGTGGGACCCCGGTTTTAATTAATCTTGATCAGAATTGTTCCTGCAAAGTAACTGCAAAATTGCAATTGATGTGAATATGAGAGGCAGCTATGACAATGAATCAGCAACATAGCATGACTTCCCGTATTTAGAAGCCAGAAACGCATCTGAGAAGGAATCGGCAATCCCAAAACACACATACCTTGTTCCTCATTGCCCTCAAGAGATCTCTTACTGAGCCCCCTTTATAGGACCGGAATTTTCGAAGATCTGCCAAGAAACATTCAAATTAAGACTTTTAGAACTAACTAGAGCTATTTTTGCATTCGAGATGAGTAAAACGGTACAGTAGTTCTCTCTGAAAGTTATGGAAAATAAAGTTGAACCTGTCTGAAGCGGGACGGTTATGTGCTCTCTCCAGTCCATCTTCACCACAGCTCTTCCTCCTCTCTCCAGCTCCTTCACTATTGGACCATCTAGAGATTCTTTTTCTATCCGGTCACTCACGTCCTGCAATTAATATCAGACATTTAGAGCCCATCAAGTTTGGCTCCAGCTTGCATGGGCTCCCACCTCAAAAGCTTCTCCAGTGGGCAAAGAAAAAAAATGCTGTGGTTGCTTTCACTACATCCTTGGGGTCCCCCCCCCCACCGATATGATCAAGCTCATGGCCATAAGCACAAGAGGAGGGAGCAGAAACTGAAAGAGGGACCTGCCCTGCAGACACCCTCCTTGCTCCAAAGGGGTAAGTAGGCATTCATCAACTGCCAGCAGGGCCTCAAAAGCGGTGGCTAAACCAGCGAGTGCTTTAGTGCAATTGTGGCCCTGAAATCAAGTCAGGCAAGGGGAGGATTCTAGTTCGTGGCCCTTGGTACTTAATTGCTAAAAGAGTTAGCAAGGGTTCAATCTGCACTATAAAACATATAATATGATAACACGGTAACATGATAACGTAACATACATAGCATAACAAACCTAACAACATACAACGTAATTTTTAAAAAGTTTTTATATTGATTTATAAACATTTTATAGGTAAAGCTGTATTCTTCATAAGAGTAAATTAGATTTCCAAGCAGTCTGAACTATCACAAAAAAATAGGAATTCTGCCAACCACATATGCAAAAAGTGTTAATTGATACAAACTGCTAATTTTGTACCAGTTAACAGCTAATTTTACATAGTTCATTTTTCTAGCATTATTATTCTGCATAACTTATTCAGACAGTTAATTAAGGCATCATTCATATATCCTAAGCAACAGAAGGTACAAAGTGCTACAGGTCACTTACCAACCATCCTTTTGGTGACCATTTAAAGCAGTGATTGTTCTCAATGGAAAAGCCAGCCCTCGGGCACTCCTGCATTCATACCTCCATCACAAGCCAATGCCTAGCCTTCCTGTGCTTGTGCTGCGCCATCCCATGCTATCCCCTGTCCTCATGCCATGCTATACAACTCCTCCTGCCTTCCTGTGCTCACACCTGGCCTTCACCAGGCCACCCAGGCTCTCCCCCAATACACATGACCTATACCGTCCATCCCAGACCTCCCCCAGCACCTCCCACCCCTCTGGCAACCTCACACTCCTTACCTGGGACTCCTACTACTTCCCGCTTAATGACCCATGCACCCTGAGTCAATTGGGACTGCCAGGATTGTCATCGCCAAGCAATACATTCACATGACATCCTGTTTTATGACCGCATCATTTAGCAATGGTAATCCCGGTCACAATTGCTATTAAAATCTCCGTATTTCTGAGTATAATGTAGTTCAGATTTATAGCAGGCAAAGTTGAAAAGTTCACAAAAAAAAATCATGACCAACCTGGAAAAATTGAAGCTGCTTCTCTAGGCTCCAGAAAAAAGGGTGCTTCAGGACAGAATTAGCCGAAGGTCGTTTCTGAGGATCCATATTTATCATTTGTTCTATCAAGTCACGTGCCACAATGTCTTCTGTGGAAACAAAACCCAAAACAAATGGAAACCTTCAGAGCCTTTTTACAGAGCTAGTATTTTCTTCCTTAGGAGACAGAAAGCCAAAATCTACTATCTGAGTGCCTGAAAGAAAAAAAAAACCTACAATAGGTTCCTTCTATGGCTGATCTGGATAACATATGGATAGATCTTAATGGCATTGCCTGTGTTTTCTTCACTGCTCCTGCAGGAAAAGTTGAAGGCACTGTCAAAGTTGCCTGGTATAGAATGCTACTACTATTCATCAGTAAACCAAAGTATAGTTTGCTGCATAATTCAAATGTAAAGCAATCCACATTTGATGGGAATTGCACAATGTGCCCAGGGTCGCTTTTCAGAGTGAGATGGATGGCACATAAATTTAACAAATAAATAAAATGCACTAGATTAGATTAGAGATTAGATTGCTGTGGTTCAGCTGTTTAGGAGCCATCACCATCACCATCCCCAAAGTGGAAAATTAGACTGGAGGACAAGATAAAGAAATTAGACTCCAATATGAGTAATTTAAAGAACATGAAAGACCAAAAGAAGGAAGAATCTAAGGACTAGTATAAGCCTAATTTAGAAAAAATATTGGTTTAGCACCAGAAAAATGGAAGAAACTTTGGAAATCGTAAAGCAACAAATAATAGCAATTGTAGGGAAGATTGAATGTTATGAGGCATGAATCATCCAATTTAAGCAAAATCTCCCATCTGAATCAGACCAGAGGGCGATTCTACCAAAGAATAAATGGCAGTTAGCAATTCTGAAAATGGAAAACCAAACAAAAAAAAAACAATCCAGTTGTGGAAAGATCTGTAGGAAAGTCAGAAAGATTATAAGAAAAATGATGGATAGGTAACAGAATTGGAAGATGAATTTAGTAAAAATCAAAGAACTAATAATAATAGCATAAATGGTTAAAAATTGAGTTAAAAATTAAAAAACTGATATCTCATGGAAATGATCAACTGCATGGCTTTTGCCTCAAATAATTTATTAGTGCACATCCAATTATAGCTAAACAGCTTAATTAAGCATTGCAGAAAGGAAACATCTATGACAGGTAAACAAGTGGCAAAGCTTATCTGATTCAAAAAGACCCAACAAAAGGGATCACACCAGAAAACAACAGGCCAATAATGTGCTTGCCTACAATGTTTAAATTGTACATCAGGGGTATCAAACTTGTGTTGTCATGTGTCATATTGCAACTTTTTTCCCTTTTGCTAAACCGGGCGTGGTCAGTGCGTGATGCATCCGGGGCGCGGGTTCTGTTGTATACTGTTTAAAATAGTTGTTCAATATCCAATATTATTTAGAAAAAATAGCATCCTTCCAGAAGAACAGAAGGAAATAAAAGGAAAAGCAGAGATACAAAAGATTGACTTCTGATTGATAAAATGGTTTTGAAGAACTAGAAAAGTGAAAAACCAATTTACATATAGTCTGGATGGATTATTATTGATGGACAACATGCCAAATCCAGTCTAAATATTTGGCTGACTGCACAATCAATTATAACTTTGAATAAATCAAGATAACATACAAAAAAAATTCACTATTGAATTCAGCCAACTTCTACAGAAATCACTGAGATTCTATCACTCCTTGCATACATATAATACACACAGAAAATTCTTCAGTACAAATTATAACCAACTCAACCATCAGTTTTCACATGCAGCCTAAACACCTGTGTTGGATATATAATGAAGGTATGTATGCCACAAGCATCATCATCATCATCAATAACTGAATCCTAGCCTGCTTACCATGGATCTCTAGATTTAGGAAATCCAGACTGTATGCGCCCAGTAAAATGTTGGCTTGCCGCTGCAGGGATTTGCCAAACGGATGGTTGCCTTCTGATATCACGTAGTAGAAAACACAACCAGCTGAAAAAATATCCACTGTGTGGGTCTATAAGAGAACCATTAAAAAAAATATTACTATACAGCATTTTTAACAAGATTGTAAGCCACTGAGCAGCTTTGGGGAGTTGGACAGCCTTAAAAATCCACTGAATGAATGATTGAATGTTGGCCATATTAAAGAAAGATAATTTTTTAAGATATAAGAAATATTGGAATTTCAACAGGATTATTTATAGTACCTTAATAAAATTCTAAAGATAAATAATAGGGTTAAATATAATTTACAGAACTTGTGAATACCTAGGTTGTATTGCACAAGGCAAATCTTGCATTTAGCTGAATACATAATAAGTAAAAAAAAATTAAATCTATATTAATTTCAAAGTAATATGTGATATTCTTGCGTTGGCAGTACATGTTGTTTGACACAAGGGGGCTTTCTTGAACACTTTAATTTTTATCCCTTTTCCCTAAACTACTTTTCTAAGTATGCCCCCTTATTTTTTGTTCAAAACACATCTGAAACAAACATACATTATTTTTCATCGTGCAGCTCTAGGTATGATACAACTCTACAGAAAGGAAATAGATTTAGTTTAAATCAAATCAAATCATAGTATGGTGCTGTCTTAAATTGAAAGATTTATCTAATAATATTAACAGCTACTCATCCTTGAATGCTGTATTAAGGATGAGAACAGTTGCCTTTGATTTCAGTGTATTAATTTACTCTAAAATTGAAATCTTTGGAACCTAAGTGGGTTCTGAAAGACTCCGAACTTTGAAAAAGTTGAAGCTGGAACTGTAAAATACTATTTTAAAAAATCAGCAATTACAAATACTGTTATTTTCCACTGTTTACAGCATTTTGTGAAACCCAAAACAAGATCAGATTGCTGATGACTTGACTCTCCCAATTGATCAAGGAGAGATTGGAAATATTCCTTCCTTGCCCCTTTTGTGTTCTTCACTCAAAAAGGAATTTCTGACCGAACTCCAAAATTCACACTTATCTAAAGAGAGCTAGGCCGGTCTAGGACCTTATTAAAGATTGACTTTATCCTAAAGAGGGATCAGATCTCTCTTTCTTGTTAGGAAGGAAAACTCTGTCTCAGAGGTAAATCCTTTCAAACTTCTGCAGGATATCCTACCTTGCTTCTCACCTTCTTCATACGAGAGAAAGGAAAAAGACGCCATCAAATAAATATGTGCCTTATTTCAAATCACTGTTCAAGGAAACCCCAGCAAAAAAAAGATTCAAAATGCTTCTGACTTACCGGATTCTCTTTGCAGTCCTCGCTCAGTATTTCCGGAGCAATCCAACCTTCGGTGCCTGGAACTCCAGACCGGCGGCTAAAACTGTGCCTGCCGACTGCAAGCTTCTTGCAGAGGCCAAAGTCGGAAATCATGGCTTTTACCTTGCCATGGGCGTTCGGCATAGAGATGAGGATGTTGTGGGGCTTCAGGTCTCTGTGGACTGAAAGGAAGGCATGAGGAAGACCCCGAATGAGAAAAGAGCCAACTTACTGCTTCAGGATGCTGATCTCATCTCAAAATCCAGTCTGATTATAGACTTGCCTTATTCCCATGCTGCTTATTTATGGCATCATCTGTCATCGTCGAACTGCTGTGGTACCACCATAAGAGTCCCAAGTATAGTTTTTATATTGTAACGATGATGGCTAGGGGATGCTACACAACAGCTTCTTTGTAGCACACACACACACACACAGCCATTGTTGTAAAGTCACTGGTGCAGAAATGACCTTCTTTTAATAACATGTATCTTTTCCATTTTTCCTCAGAGAAGAAAGTCAACCCTATAGTTCATGGGTCATGCAGCTCACTGAAAGAGATGTTCAGCTCTTTCGTGTCCCCTCATTATATATCTCATTCCTAGATTTTTATCCCACTTTTGTTACGCTGACTTCTCATCTTCTCATCAACTTCCAGCCAGATATATAATGTTGCCATTACATAAAATAGTAACTCTGGCCTTCCTTTGTTTATTTTTCATCTCACAACCCCAGAAGCTTCCTCAATTTCTTGAAAAATATTATCCTGCCACCCCAAACCAAGCCTCTCATCCTTCCCTCAAAAAAGGCAGCGAGAGAGCTGCCCATTAAAATAAAAGGGCTTCTTACCTATATTGAGAGAGTGAAGATAAGTCATGCCAGACGTGGTCTGTTGTAAGAGGGTGATTGGCTGCAAGCCATGATGGCCAAAGTCCTTCTGTTCCACATACTAAAATTACACATACACAAAATCGGAACGAGATTAATGTTGCAATGCTCTGTAGTCTCTCTAGAAAGCAGACCAAGCAGCAATTTGTTTCTAGGTAAACATGCATGTCACTGGGCTGTAGGAGAGACCCCAAAGGTACTTTTCCAAAAGGCAACTGGACTTTCTTGTTTTTTTCCTTGAAAACATTTCATTTCTCATCCAAGAACCTTCTTCATTTCTGATTGAACTGAACCACTCAGTCAGAACTGAAAAAAGCTTCTAGGGTGAGAAGGAAGAGAAGGTGTTTTTTTTCCTCAAGGAAAAAACAAAGAAAATCCAATTGCTTTTTGGAAGAGCGCCTTTGGGAGAACCATGCCCTGGATGGGCGAGAATTGGGAAATGAATGGTGTAAACCGGTTGGGACTTGCTGTGAAATGTTTGGGTGCGGAAAATTGAGTTACAGAGCCTTGTAATTGGAAGGAGGCAAACCCAGAGGAAACAAGATTCTCTTGTGGAGCTGTAAGTTGAGGGATTCCACCAGATAACAGCAGATTGGACATAGAGAGATGCACAAAGGGAGACAGGAGAGGAGAAGCAGGAGAAGATCAGCCTGGAGGCACTGGGCAAAGGGAAGAAGAGGTAGCCTAAGGAGACAAGGGACCTAGGAGTCCTTAAGGGAAGACTTTAAAGGAAGAGAGATACAAAGTTTAGTGGAGAGCAAGAGAGATAAGAGGCAGAAGCAAAGCCTTCAAATTACAGGAGAGCCAGAAAGATTCCGGGTGAATGAGATGCAAAGGGGGAAAAGCCCAAAACTGTATCTGCTATCTATAGATACCAGAGGAAGAGACAGCTCGGGGGTGCAATGGGATTTATTTTGATTGGCACACGCAGTCAATGTCCCAAAGATGCTTTTTCAAAAGGCAACTGGACTTTCTTTGTTTTTCCTTGAAGATGGTTCGCTTCTCATCCAAGAAGCTTCTTCAGTTCTGGAGCTTCTTGGATGAGAAGCAAAACATCTTCAAGAAAAAACAAAGGAAGTTCAGTTGCCTCTCGAGAAAGCACTTTTGGGACAACCATGACCTGGATGACTGAGAATCTCCACAGACATTCAGCCAATGGGGACGAGAGGCTGCCAAGTTTCACCAGCAGACTGGGTTTAAACCTGAAAGCAAAAGGGAGGGTCAAGATGTTTTTATGTGTGGAATTTTAATGTCATAAATTGCCTGTTGTGAGTTGATCAGCCATATAAATTTGTTCAATAATGAGAATAATAATAATAATAATCACACAAAAGAGATATAATTTAGGTTTACCTCCTGTAAGGTGGCAGCACAGAGTTCCAGAGCAATGTACTGGAACTGGCGGTCCCTCTCTGTGCAGAAATAGCGGATTACGTTAGGGTGTTCATCAGATTCTCGCAGGAGCTGGACCTCCCGGTCAGCAAAGCTGAAACATTCGGGGAGAATTCTCTTCACAGCAACATCTCTGTTGTCAAACGTGCCCCTGTGAATATTCCAACGTACAAGGGGGCAATGATTTAGCATTCATCCATGCAGTCAGTTAGGATCTCACCTCGAATACGGCGTTAAGCTTACAACAGTATTTCAAGAGATTTTTAATCTGGTTTAGAAAGAATATGCTACCCAGGCTGTGGATACATTTATTGGGTGGGTGGGTGTGTCTTTATAGTATTGCAAAGAGGACCCTGCCAGAGGGTAGTATTTTTTTCTAACCTGAAAGTAAAAAGTGACATGGGTAAGAGAGAGGTGCACTGTGCAAAGTTCCTAGTATAAAGTTACAGTGTAAAACTTTTTCTTGGTCTCTGGAAGAACCTTTCTGCTAAGGAAGTATGATGGGAAAGGCAGCAAAAAACTGTCAGGGCTACAATAAACTGACAGTGATGCTACCTGAGTCCCCTCCTAAGGTTGAATAAACAAGAAAGGCAGATTGCATCATCCACATATAATTTCACAGCATCCCCCAAAAGCACAGCTGACTAGAGCAACTGGGTGCATTTAGTAGCACTTTTCAAGTACCTGAAGGGGCATCATGAAAAAAGATCAGGACCCGTGTGCCATCATTCATTCCAGAATGTACAAAACGGAACAACAGATCTAAGTTACAGGGAGGCAGATTCTGACTGAAGATTAGAAAAAGCAGCTGGACTCTGGGATTAGTAACCCAGGAAAGGATGGTGGACAGGATTGGTTCAGGTGGAGGCTCCTCAGCTATGCTTTAATTTAAGTTCTTAAATTGAGCCACGTTTGATGGCCTAAAGCAGGGGTCCCCAACCTCAGGCCATGGACCAGCAGTAGTCTGCAGCCCTAGACTAGAAACCAGGCCTCACCGCAAGCGAAGCCCCATCCGCAGACGCACAAGATCCAGGCAGCATGCGAAACCTGGCCCTCCCTCCGGTCAGTGGAAAAACTGCCCTCCACAGAATTGGTCCCAGGTGCCCAAAAGGTTGGCCTAAAGGGTTCTCTTCTTACAATTAGTAAAAAGGCAGATCAACGCGGATTTTATGGTATGAAAGAAAACTTAAGAAAGGCTGGTCTCTCTCAACAATATACAGGTGGTCCTTGACTTATGACAATGGAGCGTGGAATTTTGTTACTAGACATGGCAGTTGTAAGGTATTATGTGAGCAGACTTGATTTTACTACTGTTTTTACAATGTTCCTAAGCGAATCACCATGGTTGTTAAGTGAAATATGTAGTTCTTAAGTGAATCATGTGATTGTTAAGCGAATCCAGCATATTGGCATTGCTGGAAAATGGCAAAAAACAGCAAACTGTGATCACGTGATTGTGGAATGCTGTGATTTATCATAAATGGGAATTGGCTGGCAAGCATGCAAAACGCAAGCATGTGACTGCAGCTGTAACTTTGAGAGTGGGTCATAAGTAACTTCTCTTAAAATCTGTCATAACTTCAAACAGTCATTAAATGACCAGTCATAAATTCAGGACTACCTGTACAGAGCTGCAGGGACATCTGTCTGGTTATATTAATTTGTTACAAATGCATCAATGAAATATTAGTTTATGAAATATTTTCTGAAAATATGCGTTTTGTTTTACCTATAAACAATTGTCCCCTCGGCTCCGTGTCCAAGGACATCCTTTGGATTGAATGAAATCTTTCCAACCACAATGGTGCCTGAGTTTCCATCTGAAAAGCCATGAAAGAAACAGGAAGAAAAAGAATCATACATTACATTTTTCAGCAGCTGTTTAAAGTATCAACTCCAAAAGTCAAGATGAAGGTATTAAAAGGAATTAAGAAGTTTCTTCCGAGGCATTCAAGACTTCAAAGGTAACAATGGCAATTCAAATATACTAAAGAAAACAAATGCTATAGTAGTATCAATAAGGTGCATGGGCAGCTCCTGGACCTAAGATTTTGTTAACTTGCAATGCTGCAACATAACTTCCCTACCCTGATTTAGTCTAGAGGTGTTGGATTTCAATTCCCGCGATGCCTAATCAGCATGGCTATTAGGCATGATTGCTAACAATTATGGGGACTGAAATCCAATCCAGAAAAAGATCCAGATTAAAAAAAGGTTGCCGATGAATCAACTGTCCAACTCTTCTCTGAAGATAGCAGATCCTGAAATGTTCCCGTAAGGACGAGAAACATTGTACGGTGGAGGACCTCTGCTAGGGAAGACGCTTTACACACACTGGTTTAGTGGACAATTGTATGAGGTTTTCCTCTAGTGTTTAAAAATCAGACTAGATCACACCAGTACAAACCTGAATTTAAAAAGTATCACAGATACGGTGGCCAAGCCCTCAATTCTGACCCATTAGACCTGATGGGGAATATCATTAATCCTAATCCCATTGGGGGGGGGGAATATATATTTAATCGAGTTTTAGCACCTCCTTCAGGTTCGGTGGAAAGGCAGCTTCCAACGTCAGAGGCAGAGAGGTTGGAGTAGGCAGAGTGGTTTGACGTCTTTGGCGACATATTCGGTGAGCTGGTGGCTGAGCCATCTTGCCTGACACAAGGACCCTCCAGAAGTTCTGCCTCAGGAAGAAGGTCTATGGGAGGTCTGAAAGGCTGTTGCTTCAACAACTGCAGCTTCTCTTCTATCTGTTTCTGGAATTGCTGGTGCTGGCGCTGTTGCTGATGGTGCATGCTCTTCAAAGAGTAGAAGAAGAAGAATCTTAAGCAACATGAGTGAGCTTAAAATGATCTCATAAAGCCCTCTCGCTTTCAATTTTGTACGTAGTGAATTCTGGGAACCATAATACGAAGAGGCATTGGTCTGAGGAAAGCTTCTAAAAAGACCCAAAAATATCACATTCATTGAGACGGAGTATACTATGTCAGGGTTAACTTTATCATTGTTGGCTTTCATTTTCACACCACAGTGCCCAATTGCACAGAAGTCTGATTTCACATGTTTTCAGTGATGTAGAAAATTCTTGGCAAATCCAAAGCAGAGTTTTTGTATTGCAAGATTATTTATTTTACTTTTCACTTAGAAAACAGACACTGAGTGACCTGGGACATCTAAAGGGCTCCTTGTCGAAAAAACAGAACACGTCTATACTTCCTTATCCATGCCCAACCATTCACTATTGTTATATTATTAAGAAATCCTTGGTTCAAAGGTTCATAGAATATAACCTGAGCGTGGCTACTGCTTTAACATGAAGGCTACACACATACCATGGGGTAGGTAATAACAAAGGCCACCCAGCCAACAAGCAGGAAAGTGCTCAAGAGAACGGTGGCAAAGTCCTTCAGGATGGAATCAACCGGAGCCTCTGGACGGGTTGTAGTTTGGCTGGTTGTCTCGGCAGCATTCTCTGGGACAGGGTGCGGCAAATTCTTCCCGGGACTGCCAGCCATATTAATTGCCTGAGAAGCAAGAACTGCATCAATTTGAATGATCCCCTCTCTGCTACGACAGCTTAGGTTTGTTTCTTGAACAATTAAGAGAAAATAATGCAAAGATTCAATTTTCAGCCTTGCTAAGAGTGTGAAAACTGGCCCCAGAAAACATATACCAAGTTTTCAAAGATGTTGACAGTTTCACAACATTTCAGATTTATGATTTTTTTTTTAAAAAAAAATCTAAATTCAAGGTAGAAAGTATCCAAATCTTCCCAATTGATCGGTTTCATTTGTCTACTTTCAAAGGCAGGCTACCGATATTTCTCAACCAATTTCTCATTTCTCAATCAATATTGGACATTCCACTCTTGCACAGGGCCCTCAATGAACTCTCATCTAGAGATCAGGCATGCTTAATTTATCTTCTGCAGGGCTCCTAACCTTTGAATATATAACTGGGGTCCTTACCATGTTACACCAGAGGCCCACCCGCACCCTCGCTCTCCTGTTTCTCTGCAAGACCTATAAAACCACCGATTCCAGCCAAGAGAGCTGCAAACTCTTCCTGTGCATCTCCCAGCGAATGAAATGCAATGATTCCATTTTGAATGAAGTGTTGTTGTGTAGAAAGAAGATATAATTGGAAATTAGTTCCTCAGTGGCAAGGTAATGGCCAAACCATATGAGGTAATCTTAAGGTCATCAAGAGGGCCTATTAACACACTTTTAAATGGGGAATGCATCGTGCTGGAATCGATTGTTATATTACATATGACATATTAAAATGTGCGTCATCCCCTCACCCCCACCCCTGTTCACATCTGCTTTTAAGCAGGTTAATTTGAATGGTTAGGTTTTCTAACTGATCTCTAAATAGGATTTTTAATTCTAGTTCTTTATTGCTGATTTTAGATGGTTTTGTGGAATTCTGGAGATATTGATATTCATTTGATATTTGTGTTTATTTTTATTTTGTAAGTAAGTTAATTTGAAAAGGCTGTTTGGCCTTTAAGAATGACATAAGCTCCTGAAAAAGAAATACATGAATAATATATTTGCTTGGGGAAATGTACTGACAATATTTGATGATTGGATATATTTAAGAAAGGCTGTTAAGGGAGCTCATCCTGTAACCTGTGAGAAATTGCATCTAAGATCTTTATTATACTGACTTCCATTTATGTACATTTATTTTACGCAAGTGGAATATTCTCTATTAAATTTGTTAACTGGGTTTTTTTTAAAAACAACAAACCTCTTCAAAAACTTTTTTGTCTGAATCTGCCGGGATCACATTTTCCTGACGTTTTGGCAAGTTGCTTGGAAATTTCTCCAGGATCCTGGTTGAGGCTGATAATGGGGTCTCATGATGCCCTTCAAATAGGAATATGGTTTCTGTTATTCCCAAAGGGGAAAAAAATGTCCACGAAACAGTTTCACATAGTATGTTTTCATTGAAATGGCTTGAAAATACAGCAGCATGATCAAGAATACGAGAAAACAAGGAACAGTCCCAGTTAGATGACCAAAGGTTAATTTAACTCAACATTCAATTTTCATAGTGACCAATTTTTTGGAATATTGCAAACAAGACAACAAGCCAATAACTGTCCTTCTCTGTTATTTGTTCCCAAGGCTGGTTGTGTCTGAGGTGCCACTCAGCTATCTTAGCTATTATGAGCTATCACTCATAAAGTTGCCTTCTAACACTTGAATCTATGACTCCAGAAGTTGGTTGTCATCCTTTCCCCAGCACTCCTCCTCATTGGCCAGGCTGGTTGAGAATGCCTGGCGTTGTAGTTCCTCAAATATCCAAAGCCAAAAGTTCTTTACACCAGTCTAAGAGTTTACCCAATCTCACTTAAAACATAACAGAATAACAGAATTGGAAGCGACTTTGGAGGTTTTCTAGTCCAAGCCTCTGCTCAGACAGGAAACCCTATACCATTTCAGAGAAATGGTTGTCCAATCTCTTCCTAAAAACCTCCAGTATTGGAGCACCCACAACTTCTGAAGGCAAGCCATTTCACTGGTTTATTGTTCTCACTGTCAGGAAATTTCTCCTTATTCTAGGTTGCTTCTCTCCTTGATTAGTTTCCATCCATTGCTTCTTGTCCTGCCTTCTGGTGCTTTGGAAAATAGGTTTTGACTCCCTCTTCTTTGTGGCAGCCCCTGAGATATTGGAACACTGCTATCATGTCATCCCTAGTCCTTCTTTTCACTAGACTAGACAATCCCAATTCCCGCAACCAGTTTTGAATTCTGTTGTGGAATACTTCTGTGGAATAGTTGCATATTGTATCCTTTTACATTAATACACAGGATCTGAAAAGAATCACATTGCTAGTTCATTAAAGCTTCAGTTCTGGGTTTCAACTTACTGATAGCAGATGAACACAAGTCAGGACCTCAGATGTAACTCTGGAGCATGCTTTTTGTACTTCATAATAGTCTTATTATACTTAAAATGACTTTCTCCCTTCCAAGTTCCGCTTCCCGATATATATTTTGCAAAAGCCAGAAACACAGAGAACTTTCTTTAAAACTTTAAATTAAACCAATTATAATATGGTAGCAATTGGCTGGCTTCTATGAAACTGCTTTTTATGCATTATTGTTAGTATATTCATAGAAAATAAAATTTTATTATTTTTCCACTTCTTGCTTATTAAAAATCCATCAAAAAGGAAAGTATGCTTCAAGAATGTACGGTAATACTTATTTTAACTTTCCATTTTGTTCGCCGGAGGGCAGTATAATGTAGAACAAGCCTTTCAGGTACCTATTAAAAGCCAGTGGTTCCTCAGGTAATGGAGTCCTTTCTTTGACTTAAATCCAGGCTGAAACCTTAGATCAGTACTTGGGGTGATCACACATTCTTCAATGGTGACTCCTTGTATTTTGGGGCCTTCTATCAGTGGAATGGGACTTCCCCGGGGCTAGAGAAAGAGAGAGGAACAACGACAAGAATGTGGAATCTTTAGGTAGAGGAATGGAACATTTAATACTTTATAAGTAAAACAAAATAAACGTTTTCATGGAATTAAACATTTCTCATTTAGCCACAGCTCTGTGGAATTGACCTGGCTTTTCCATTTTTTTTTACTCAATTTGGGGATAGGCAGCTTATGGCTTTCAGAAATTTGGAACTGTAATTCACACAAGCCACTTCTGCTAGTCACGCTGGCAAAGATTCTTAAACACGGAGTCCAAAAGATGTGGTAGCTTACATTAGACTTAAGAAATCCAAGTTTTTTTTTCTTTAATTAAACCCAATAAAGGGAAATAAACAGAATTCATTAAATATACTGGGTGTACATCCAAACTGTGGTGGAATAGATTAACAAGCGGGAGATCTGATTTGTGGGTTACATCAGCTCTGCACACTTACCATAATAGCCACTCCTTCGTGTACCATTGATGGCGAAGCGTATAAGCCGGTAGAGTATTTCCCTACATAAAGTGTTGGCCTGGAGGAAGAACATTGGGAATCAGGAAGAAAAAGTTAATGGCGTCAAGCCCGTATTATCCAGCAGGCCCAGCAGGTACATTGCCCGAGGCTTAGGCAAATATTTTACGTTAAGGGAGATTGCTAAAAGAGGGAAACGATGAAGTAAACCTTGGTTTGAAATTGCCCTTGGAAATAAACAGAAATGGACCCTTGAACTTAACCTTATTATTATTATAGGTTCTCAAATAAAAGAAGAGACTGATCGAAGAATATTGTACAGGCAGTTCTTGACTGATGACCACAATTGGAACCAGAATTTCCATTGCCAAGCAAGGGAGGGGTTAACTGCATTGTGCCTGATTTTGCAACCTTGCTTGCAATGGTTGTTAACTGAATCACGGCAGTTAAGCGAATCATGGGGTCATTAAGCGAATCTGGCTTCCCCCACTGACTTTGCTTGTTGGGAAGCCGGCTGGGAAGGTCGTAAATGGCGATCACATGATCCTGAGATGCTACAACCATTGTAGATACATGCCAAGCAGTCAAATTTTGATCATGTGACCAGGGGGATGCTGCAACGGTCGTAAGTGTGAATCACTTTTTTTTTTTACTGCCACTGAAAATTTGAACAGTCGCCAAACGAATGGTCATAAATCAAGGACCTCCTGTATAGGTCGAGGGATTACGTTGATAGCCCTAAGATTATTACTGCAGAAAGGTCCTACAAAGATCAGCGTGCCAAGGAATTGCCAAGGCCTTAATGCAGACTTTAACAATGCACACACTCTCCTCTCCTTTCCTTCTCCCTCTCTCTATTTTCAGTTATACATCATCCTCCGTAAATATTGCTCTCAACATATTTATGCTTACTAGGCCTTTACGTATTAATAAAAAAGGTCAGATGAGAAAGAACAGGCAAGTTTTAAATCTGGGGCTTTCCCCCCTGTTTCTAGGTAACACCTGGCAGAACCCACCTCTAGGTGGAAATTATTATAACCTTTTTCAAGTGCCACAAAAGGGTGTAAACATTTTTTTGGTATGGATTAACTGTTGGCACAACCTGGTTTTTCCTTGAACTTATGCCTGTGTCACACACAGACACAGACACACGTGTAGATATGGCTCACTACATTAGGATCACTGATGTAGTGAACAACGCACCCAGCCATGATCTTTAATGGCTGCCCTCAAACTATGTCCTGGACCCAGAGATATATTCAGGCCTCAGGCAAAACAGCCCCTACCTAACCTTTTGCCTAAATGTCTACCACACCCGTCCACACCTGCAGGCTTTTATTAAAACTGTGTAGGAGGTATCTTTGCAACAGAAAGCAAACCTTGGATGTCTGTTTGCATCTTTTGTAGCCCCCGTGCAGCAGCTTATTTTTCCTCTTGTTTTGGGGTCGGCGTTAATGTTGCCTGCGGAGTTTCTCATGAGCAAAGGTTAATAATGGCCACAGAAGAGGCATCTGGAGTCTAGGATATTTGACTTCTTTTCAATGCAAGTACAGGAGGTCCTCAACTTACGGCCACAGTTGAGCCCAAATTTTCTGTTGTTAAGTGAAACTGCTGTTAAGTGAGCTTTGCTCCATTTTATGACCTTTCTTGCCACAGTTGTTAAGTGAATCACTGCCATCGTTAAGTTAGTAACACAGCTGTTTTAGTGAATCTGGCTTCCCCATTGACTTTGCTTGTCAGAGGTCACAAACAGTGATCACATGACCCTGCCACCATCATAAGTACATGCCAGTTGCCAAGCATATCAATATTCATCACGTGACCATGCTGCAACGGTCGTAAGTGTGAAAAACAGTCATAACTCTCTTTTTTCAGTGCCCTTGTAACTTGAATGGCCACTAAACGAACTGACTACCTGTCATGGGAGACTGTGCTTGAATCCCATCCTAAATCAGATTGATTATTGAATTCCCTGCAAGAGAATGACTGAGCTGATTTGATAATACTAAATGCACAATTTCTGACAAACAACCAACCAGGCCATGTTTGGGGGTGTGGGGGTGTGGGTGGGGAAAAGTCTCTCACACTTACATTAGTTTGCTTTTGGCTTCCGTTTCTTTGGGAAATGGATATTTCCATTTAGTGATGCGCCCAACTTCACCGGACATGAATGTCAAGTAGCGCAGGGTTTCTACTCCCACATTGGTGTGCATTACTTTCCATAAGCCTTCCCGCTGCCAGATATAAAAAGCTACAACGGGGGAGCCGTAATTCTGGATCCACAAGACATCCCCGGACTCACTGTCCACAGTCACCACTAGTCCATCTCCGTTAGATGCAAAGTGAGACATTTCTGGAATAGGCACAGATTAAAAAAAATGACACTTCATAATTAGACAAAACGAGCAGTCTTATTACTTCAGTCTGCGAGGTAGGATTAATATCCTTACTATATTGGGCGTCTTCTTCAGGCAGCGTTGCCGCATAATTGAAGTAAGTGGCATTCCAGCGGAGTTCCTTACTCTTGGTATCGTACATGGTGATGGTGTACTCTGTTGAAAGGAAAACAACGTTTTGTGAAGGAGAAACAAAAATAACAATGGCATTGAGTCTCTTTCTGCTAGCATACAGAGCAAAAACGTACTGTGGAATGCTAGGAAATTCTTACCAGCCTCTGCTTGGCTGTTATGGGATAAAAAAGATTTGAGTCTAATCCAGCGGAACTCTTTTGATCTGTATGAAATCAGATATTACTAAGCAGTTTTCTCATTAGACAAAGCCTCAGCATATTTCACTGAATATCAGTGAGCAGCACTGATTATGAGTGGGAGGCTAATCTGATTTCTTGGTGTAAGGCCTTCATCAATCCTATCTATGAGTATGAAATAAGTATGAGTATGAGCAGGACTGAAGAAATGCTTTCTTTCTCCTCCACAGGTGATTTAAGACACACATGCATGTACATGTACACACACACACACGCGCAGGCAGGCAGGCAGACACACAGTCCCACTAACTAAATGAAGGGAACACTCATAAGCTAACTCTGGAGCTGACATGGATTAGCTGTGGAAGCCTATGAGAATCCTGAAAAATGGTAAGCGTCATTTTAGCTTTTTCAACACTGACACAAAGGACCTCAGTAGCTCACGGGGCTAGAATGCTGGGCTGATGATCGGCAGGCTCATGTTTGAGACCCGTTGCTACCACGGGATGGGATGAGTTCCGGTCACATGCTCCAGCTTCTGCCGACCCAGTGGTTCGAAAGCGAGAAACCATGAGTAGCTAAATGGGTACCACTTCGGTGGGCACCGGGGAACTGAAAGCCATCATCTGGGCAACTGTGATGTCACCGGCAAATCCTTTCACCACAAAAATACTTCCGACACAGAAGTATAACACCGACACGAAGCCATCTCAGAGGCTGAGGTGCAAGAATGTTCGCTCTGATCTCTGAGGAATCGGGACGGACGGGTGCTCTCCTAGGGACTCCAGGAGGACTTCAATGTAAGCACCTCCCTTTTCCAATGGGTTGGCTTTCAAAACTTTCTTACCTGTTCGACCAAGATACAGCAGTGAGGTAGATGGGCACAAGCTTTCCGCAAATGAAGAGGTTAAAGTCTGCTGTTTTTCTCCTGTTGCAAGGTCTACTACATACCAGCTGTCCTGCTTCTTCCCTAATAGTAAACATCAACATGAGTATAATTAACTTTGAAGGGAAGTAGTGCAGTTAGCCCTCGATTTACAACCATTTGTTTAGTGAGCATTCAAAATTATGTTGGTGCTGAAGAAATTACTTATGACCAGCGTTCTCAAATTCAGGTAGTAAGTATAATAATTCTTGGCAACCAGTATCTTTTTATGATGGTTACAGTGTCCTAAGGTCAAGTGATTTCCATTTGTGACCTTCCTAGCCAACTTCTGATTAGCAAAGTCAATAGGGGTAGCTGGATTCACTTAAGGACTTTGTGACTCATGTAACAAAAGCAGTGATTCGCTTAATAACCATAGCAAAAAAGCTCCTAAATATAAATAAATGAAATAATAAAAAATTGAGCATCTCACTGAACTTAATGATAGCCTTGCTTATTGATGGAAGTTCCAATCTCAATTGTGCTCATAAATTGAGGACTATCTGTATTTTCAGAATCAGTTTCCTGCCTACTAGCCACTACGATATATGCTTTATCATCTGGGTCTTCTATGAACATGAAACAACGGAAGCTCACAGCATTGGCAAAAATCCAACCAATGAAGGAACTGCTGAGGATTAAATAAAATTCAGGTAATCTCAAAACAAACAAAAAGCCCAAAGTCAAACAAGCAAAGAACAGCCCTACACAACTGCCATATGGAGATAGTACTTGGTTGTCTGTCAAACATAACATTGTACTCGGCACACAGAGGATTTCTAAATGAACTTCAGTGCATAAAAATGACAAAATAATCTTTGGGTTGTTGCATAAGGAATTATAAACTAGATTTAAACATGAGAAAATATCCGAGGGGTGTAATGGAAAGAAATTTCCATGCAAGTACTCTGGAGGCACATACCCTATAATCACATGGAAACACTATAAAATACATACACATTTTTTATTTTTTTCAGGAGGAAATGGAACATTACCCATGTATAGAATTCCATCTGAACTGCGGCAAGGGGAGGCCTGGACAAGCTCCGGGATGGTGAATGGCAGTTTCTAGAACGTAAATATTCATATTAGCCATCTTCACTTCATAGCAAACATTTAGCGAGGATTGCAAGACAAAAACAATCAATGAATCCCATTTCAAAGCAGGTTGTTATTGAAGGGGACTACCAGAGTCGAGTTGTTTCATGCACGTCAATACCTATTAGCAATATCTGCCATCTGCATTTGCCTTGCGTCACACAAAACGACAAAGATTTATATCAGCAAGTAACTCTGCAGTATCGATTTTGGGTCACTGCTGCTTTCCCAGAGAAGAGGTATCTGTAAGTCTCAGTTTTTGGCCTATTTACTCTTGCATCCTTTTTGCTAAATATACAGTTTACCTCCCCTATTTTACTACTGATTGGAACTTTGTTCACATTCTCTAGGGAGCACCTTTTGAGAAGCAAGTCTAGGAAAAAGAAGCAGGTGCCATTGCTCTATAATGCACACTTCTTTTAAGAGCAGAGGAAGATGGTACATCTATTTGCTCTAAATACTTCAAGATGTATGATGACAGAGGAGACTAAAATGGAACATACTGGCATAGATAGTGAAAGAGAAACACATCATAAATCAACTCTCCCAAACAAAACAAAAACAAAAATGTCTTCTCATTGTAATTATCTAAAAAGAAAAAAAAAGCGAAGTGTCTTTTAAATGCAGTTATTTATCGAATCTTGTACTTCCTCAAAGGAGTTCAGGGTAGCACATACAACCCTCTGTGTGTTTTACGCTCACAATTGAGAAACTAAGTACCGAGGACCAGCCCAAAATGACTCAATGGGCTGAATGGCTCATCTTGATCCTCCCGATCAATAGCTGGCGCTCCTGCTTTGGATATCTCTAGAAATGCAGTAACTTCAATGTTGAGCAGTGAAAGCCGAAGTGCCCACTTTTAGCACTAATTGTCCTGCTAACAAAGCTTAGTACAGAATGTAAAATTCCACATGGTGTCCAGGACTGTGATCATTTGGGAGAATGATCATTTGGGAGCCTAGGTGGCGCAGTGGTTAGAGTGTTGAACTGCAGGCCACTTCTGCTGATTCAATCTAGCGGTTCAAATC
>JANHFL010002976.1:126133-147515 GCA_032468155.1 Oxyrhabdium leporinum | reverse complement strand
ACAACGGGCTGCGCGAAGACTCCTGGGAGGGACAGGAAGGGGAGGGGCAGGGAGGGCGGGGCCAGCCAGGAGTGGGATTTGGAGGTTCAGCGATCCCTGCAGAATCTTCGCTAAGGGTCCACCGTAACCCCCACGAACCCCCAGCAGCCCACCCCTGGTTGTATCTAAACTCAAGCAGGCTGGTCATGGCAGGGGTAAAATAATGTAGTATTTTTCATATCTATATACCGTATTACCGGTAAAAAGCAATTTACAACTTCTACATTTTAGAGATAAAAATAGATGCACTGCAGTATATCTGTATCACACCCATGTTACCCTCTGATTGCAGTGTCTTTGCTAGTAGCCCTGCCAACTGGGGGTTCTAGAATTTGTAATCCCAACACCTCTGAAGTGCACGTGGCTAGAGAGAGCCGTTCTACCTAGTTCATATAGTGAGCCTTTATGTACAGCACAGTCAAGCCAGATTGATCAAAATTATTATGATGCTTGAGTGGCCAACATCAAATATCAAAGCAGATTTGCCAGACAAAACTATACGGCAATAAGATGACACATATTTTGCTTTTAGCTTTTTTCTTTCTTTTTTTTGGGGGTGGGGTGTGTCCCTTTGAGTTAGTATTGACTGCATGGACAGGTTCAGGCAGTTTTCTTGGCAAGTTCACAGAAGTGGTTTGCCACTGACTTCTTTTTCCTAGGGCTGAGAGATTGACTGGCCCCAAGTCACCCAGCTGGCTTTCATGCCTCAGGTCGGATTACAATTCATGGTCTTCTGCTTTCTAGTCAGGTGCCTTAACCACTACACCAAACTGGTTCTCTTAGCTCATTAACCTTTGCCAAATTATTCATCCCAGAAGAAAAAAAATATTGCAGCCATTAAGGAAACCGTTGAGTATATATGAATGAATAATACACGTGCCCCGAGAACTGTTAATAATTACAAGGAGAAAGCAATACAGGTAGTCCTCGACTTATGACCACAATTGAGCCCCAAATTTCTGTTGTTAAGTGAGATATTTAAGTGAGTTTTGCCTCATTTTATGACCTTTCTTGTCACAGCTGTTAAGTGAATCACTGTAGTTTGTTAAGTTAGTAACACGGTTGTTAAGTGAATCTAGCTTCCCCATTGAGTTTGCTCGTCAGAAGATCACAAAAAGTGATCACATGACCCCAGGACAATGCAACTGTCATAACCTTAAGTCAGTTCCAAGCATCTGAATTTTGATCACATGACCATAGGCTTGCTGAATTGGTCGTGTGAAAAAATGGCCGTAAGTCACTTTTTCCAGTGCTGTTGTAACTTTGAACGATCGCTAAATGAACTGTTGTAAGTTGAGGACTACCAGTATCCAGTAAAAAGTATGAGATGAAACATGGGCTACGATTTCAAGAGCTTCAGCACAGCAAGGGGGCCTTCTAGTTTATAAGGAATTGCAGTGAAAAGTATTTATCCCTCAGGCATAAGTGTAATTGTATTTCTCGGATGAGCTTAACTTCCAAAAATAGCCATTTTGACCCCCTGTATATATGGAGACACATTAAATAAAAATAAAAAGGCATGGTCAAAAAGTTCAAGATCACACAAAGTACTTCACGTTTCGTATTTCAGGTCTGTGGGCAGGAAAAAAAATATATTTCCTGTGCCATAGTAGTACAATATGCTATGAAACAGATTTCAATCTTTCGAAGAAATTGGTGAGAACGTACTAAACCACTTGAGTAAAGTGCATTTTAGAATTATTTCTAAGCACAGTGTGATTTCTACTTTCTTGTGGGAAGATGAAAAAAGCCTAGCATAATTGACACCTTCAGGACTTCAGTGTACTTCAAAGATCTAAAGCAATGCCTTCTTAACACTCTAAAAGTTGCAAGCGCTAACAAAACAGTGTTTAGAAAAGGTTGACACCTACACAGAATGGAGAAAAGGTGACTTATACCGGGGAAACCCTTTTCTTTGCTTCCTGCTGCCTATTTCAGACTGCTCCAACTTGCTGCTCTTCAAATGTCTTGCAATTCCCGTTCAAAACCCAGAGAAACATTTTTCCCGTCAGTTATTATCTTCCTTAATTTCAGATGCAAAAGTGATTGCTCTTTCCTCTAATTAAACAAAATGTTACCACTGTGCCTTTAGGGCAATTTGAGAGGAAACACATTTGTTTTCCAAAATTGTAAGAGGAAGTCATAACAGATTCAGGAAGAGAGGAAAAAAATCGTAGAAAGTCAAATTTAATCTCTATTTCATCACAAAGCTGCTGTTCTTAAGTAACTAAGCAACAGAAATCTCTGATGATCACATCAGTCCTATTTAACTCTTACATACTTTGAAAACAATGACAGAGGCACTATGGTCTAAAGTTAATACTGGAACCAATGTACTTATCCCAGGCATCCACCTTTTCCTGGAATAGGATGGATTATTGGATGCTTGCTTTCCTGATCTCCTGGAGACTATAATTAATTGCCTGGCTCTCTTCTAGCCTCATCAAAAGATGCTCCCAAGTCCAATTAATCTCTTTCAATATTGTATGTGTAATGTAACTGAAAAATAAGCGAAAGCGTTTATTAGGCTTATTACAAAGCCAAAATCATTTTCCTTAAGACAACAATGAACATTTTGAATTCAGTTTTCCCTGCTTCCAAAGGAGGAGCCTGGGCATCCAGACATGTTAGCATCACCACGTGCCATTCCTGGAATTATAAACCTAAAGCAGGCACCAACAGATAACAAGCTTTCAAGACAATTACCTAATCTGTACAATATTTTGATAACTGTAGACTGGATTTTATTATAGATTTTAGGTGTTATTTATTATTTTATACTAGGATTTTTAATTGTATATTTACTGTTTTTATTTGTTCTGGTCTCTGGTCTATGACTGTAATAAACTGAATTGATTGAACTGCTAAATGCAAACGTTTTAGCAGGCGAAAACCAGTACTTCAGACCATATAGAATAAGTGACAACTTCAGTACTATTGATCTGGTTTGCTGATTGGAACAGAAAGAACTATAAATTTAGGAAGAATATATGTGCCCAGTGTAAAAAAGATGCTTAGGATTTCCTATGGTGACCACCAAGCCTATTTAGGTTGCGTAAATATCATACATCCACATTGCAGTATCTTTTAAAGTATTTTCCAAACAAGTATATCTGCAACCTTCTAGTATGAAACCTAGACCATATATATACTCCTAAACCATAATGTGGTTTGGTTTTGGCTTGACAATCTTATTCCAAGAAAGCAGCCATAGCTTATCAATCGCAGTAGATGAAATTGTCTATTGCCATGTACCAAAAACCATCTGGTTAGTGAAATTGATGAACCCATCTTAGTCGAGCTGCAATGGAGGCATTCTATTCCATCATCTCTACATTCTTTTTGCTCTTCTTCCAACCAACTGCTGGATTTGCAATTGAGATACCATAGCTCAGTATTTTAAGAGATTATCTTTTTGCTAACTCATACTGCAGGTAGTCCTTGACTTATAAGGACTGCTCAAAGCTACAATGGCAATGGAAAAAAAGCAACTCATAACTGGCCCTCACATTGCAGCATTGCCACGGTCACAATTACAATTTGGATGCTTGGCAACTGGCAGCATCCTTGGTTCATGTGATCACCATTTCTGACCTTCCTAGCTGGGCACGGCCAAGATTTGCTTAATGATCCCATGATTCAGTGGCAACTGTGGCAACTGTGGCAAAAAAAGGTCATAAAAGCAGGCATGACTCATTTAACGCCATCTTGCTTAGCAATGAGCAATTCTGTTCCCAATTTGGGAGCAGTTGAGGACTACTTATATAGGCCCCTGAATCTTCTATAATGTGATACATAGAAATTTTCACAACAATTATTAATGTAGAAGAGCTTTCACTCTGGAGATAAGCCATTTTGCAGAAGGTTTACAGCTTCCTAATTTTTCTTAAAAGTAACTCTAAATATTAGTCAAGGGAGGGTTTGTTTACATATAAAGGGGGAAAGAGTAAAAACTTTTTTTGTTTGGGGGTAAATATATATATTGAAAGTTACTATATGTAGGCTTCTTGTCTAGTGGTAGTTCTTATAAAATCAGAATTTTACATACATTGTCAAAAGAGATCTCCCTTAAGCAGCAAGGCAAGCTAAATAAGCATGCTTTGTTCATCTGAAAAAAGCTGTTTGCCATTCAGTGAGAACAAAACAATTAATTTATAATCAAATTATACGTACAGTTAAGCCTTCGTTATTCTTGCCACCAAGAGTGTAGAGACTTCCATCATTGGGATCAGGAAGAAATGCTGGCCTAGGACTGAAGAAATGATTAAAACAGCAATTACTGCATCACACTTGTGAAAAGAAGAGACAGCAGAATTGTGGTCAGTGTACATTTTCTTATGAGGATGGTTATATTACAAAACAGATGTGTTGTTGTTTTTTAAAGTCAAATATGCGTTTTAATTAAGCAGAATCATTTAAACCCCTGGTTTTGCATACCACCAGCCTCTGAACTTGGACAGACATAGTAATCTTTCAAATTACTTGATTTCAAGTTATTTTCAATCTTTCAAACTACATGCCACATTTCAATTTGGAAATTAATTATATAGGTTCATTTTAGTAATAATTTCTAATCAGCTGTTCCGGTAAAACAGGGAACAGGTTGGGCAGATGTTGCTGAACTACAAGATCAAGCAGCCACTTGTCTTGCAACCAGAGTTACCTTGCCTATTCCTGCTGAAGATCAATGTATTTGTTAGCATACGAATCAGCATGCCTCTTTTGAAGCAAATACCATACTAAACTGCTCTTCACAATCAAGAATAAAGCTGTGATGTGTAAAATAAACTTCAACATGTTAAGTGCATATCAAAATTAATGACTTTCAGTACATACTTTAGCATAATCTTGGGTTGACATTTTGATTTTCAGAAGTCATTCTGCACAATGGCCAGTAGTCCTGTCCCCAATGCCATTTGGAAAAACTTATATTGGTGTCGTGATTTACATCACCAATCAACAGTATGATCAGTCAATTGATATTGATATATTCTGGGAATTGCTGGATGTCTTCACAGTTTTACTGCAGGACCTGGAAAGCTGCAGGTCAGATGTTTTCATTCACTTTCCAGGCACTTAGAGGTAGCCAGCCTGGATGTAGAACTAGGTTTTGAGGCAGGATGTCTGGGCTTTCCATGTGGTGTCCTGAATGCTCCTAGGTCATTTCTACTAGGGATTACACATGTGGCCTTGCTCCAAAGGTCCTTTAATCTGGATCTGTCCTGACTCTGTAAACAGATCATGCTGCTGTCTACACCAGCAGGTGTCACACTCTCACCTGGTCTGACAATACTCTTAGAACCAGTCTTACTATCCTCAGCTCCATTAGGTTAAGCAGAAGTCTATACCTTTGAGGGAATGCACTAACTTATTTATATGCGAGTTCCTCACACCACCAGGTTGGCATCTGTGACCACCCTATGTCGGATTGGCATTCCTTGCACCAGGTTGGCTGAGAACCATTAATATAACTACTTGCATATGGATGAAATATGATGGTAATTTGGTTCTGGATTAGGAGGAGGACCTACTGTAGTACCTCAAACCAACTTCCACTATAATTTTACCTCTGCTAGGATCTCCTTCACAGTCTTTTGGAACTTGAGGGTCTGCTGCCAATATATACCCGTTTTTCTTTCATCTCTGATGATGGGAATCCCAGAGACAGAATTTGCTTCAAAAAAACTGTGTATGTTCTTGTCTTGCATTTCCACAGACAGTGAAGCCTCAGTATGACATTACTCACTGCTATCTGCATATAAGTTACCTTGATACGCCTGGTGTCTAGTTCATTGGAAAGAAGTTGTTAAGTCCTGCTGCATGGTAAATAAGCTCACTGCCGGTGTTGCTGTTCATATGTTGGCCGAGGCTGGCAGAATTTCTTCTCAATTTGCTTTGCTACCCCTGGGCCCTTGCTGCAGTTTGGTCCGGTCAATATGGCTGGTTGATTGGAATGGCTCCAATGGTCTTCCTTTCCTTGGTCTGATTTTTTGGATGGCATGTGGCCTCTTGCCTGAAGCTAGTGCCTTAGTCAGCTGGTTCATGCTTGCAGGGCACAGCCTGCTCGACTACATGTTTGTTGACCTTATTAGTATTTTTCTCCTATGTTTTTCTTCTCCTCAGCTCTCAAACTGCTGGGGAAGCCTCTGCTTCGTCCTAGAAGGCATAGCTAAGGAATGAGGCAAGGACTGCTCCACAGAGCAGGAAGAAACCTTAAGCTAGGCTTTTTACAGTGAGGTGCTGTTATTAACCCTTTCCCTCCTGGCTTCATTTTTAAGGACAGAAAATGAGAGTTTCCTTCTTGCTACACCCCACAATGCTCCCCCCCCCCCCAACTAATACTGAGAGGTTTATATAGAGATTTCAGAATAATAATAATTCTGGAAGAAACAAATAATTGTACTGTTCATATAATCAACCATTTTGATCTAAACTACAAAGCTTGCAGCGTAGAAGTGTTTTCATTTTAAAAGCTTGGAGTTGTGTTAGTTGTTGTTTTCCAGTGCAATATAAAAAAAACCAAGCTAGGAACTGTAGATCCTGAAAAAGTGGAGTGAAAAGGAGAACTTACTCTTCCATGTGCAGCGGCACCTGAAGTACAGGATCTGCAAACAAAAAGAAAAGGTCAAGGTACAAGCAATTAAGCATTCTGGCCTCACATCAAGCTTATAGCCTGTGATCCAGCTGGCACCTGAGAGGGTTTGTAGTTTGCAAGAAAAGTAAGATAAGGAGTTTGCAAGGAAAACGTTCAAACAGAAAAATGCAGTGGAAGAGTAACCTGATTAGCAATTATATTCCGATTGCTACAATTCAGGGACTTGGCAAAAATGAGGTCCCTGAGTTGCCACAGTTAAATGAGAGTTTATAATCTGCAAAACCTTTCTGTTGTGCTCCTTGGGAGTTTCGTTTCTTCATTAACATTCTTACTTTCACCTTAAAATTTGCCATTCTCTCTACATCCCGAATTTAATGTTTCATTTGTCCATTCTTTAGACTCTATATTTATTTATTGCTTAAGTTACTCTGTGAAGTGTATGAAATGAATTGCAGTATACAAACAACAATGCTCCTTGCACTGGAATGCAACGATCTCATGGCCTTCATGGCGGCTCCCACATGACATAACAATGCTGCAAAATATTGCTGTATTATGATCGACAGCAGATTGGAACACTTGTAAACCTCCAAATTCTGCTTGCAGCCCAGCATCTTAAACCAGTACGATCAATGATACAGGAATCAAAATTAGTTTTGTCACACTTGCTCCAGTTCTTATTATCCAAATTGTTATTTTTACTCAGAACTGGAAAGACTGCCATGTGCTTTATGCATATTTTCTATATGCAATCAAGAGAAGATAAGACGAATATGTTGCAAACCTTAATAGCTATTTATGAGAGCAGGTTCACACATGGTTACTCAGCACCAGTCAGTTTATTGTGATTTTTAAAATTTCTTAAACACAATTTGAATCAATATAGATTGATAAATTCAGCAGCTGTACTATCATGCCTCACAAAATAGAGCAATACACAATTAGTATTAATGAAGTGCTGAATTAAAACACTTCAAAGAAATACTTATATGAGAAATATATTCCATTTACACAAAAGTTCAGGATTTATGTGAGCACCTGATCATTTAAAAAGCATTACTTCTTGGAAGGAAAACAAACCTATACCTTAACACTGCCAATGCTACAAACAATTTCAGACCAGCTTCTTCCCCACATAAACAAAATGATGCAAGAGCAAAGAAATAAAGAGAATGAGTTCTCTTAAAGGGAATCTTAGCACTGCTTTACACAAAACCGTTTTTCACGTAAACAGGCCACTTATCTTTGACAAAAACTGCTTAGTCAGCGAGGTTTTCCCATTACTGAATGACATGACCAAAGAAACAAACCTGTTGAATTGTTGCCTGTTGTGTTATATTTTTTAGGCACAGAAGTCTTTCCAAGAAAAGGATAAATCTCAAACAAAATTTTCCCCACTGTATCTTTCATTATTTGTCATACGCCAGAAAATGCATTTCACACAAAATAGTTGGTGCAATGTGCTTGGACCGGTTATGCTAGAAACCTTTCACCTGGACCCAGATCCTACTTCACTGTAGGATACTGCCTGTGCACATTAATGGTGAGCAGACTATGCATCTATTTTGTCATGTTGATGGCATTCACTCACTGTTCAGCATGGGGAAAAATAAAGAACTATGCTTTTCTCACACATTATGAAGCAGGTGCCATTTTTATTTACAAAACTAACAGTCCTATAGAGAAAACAATACTGATTTATCTATCTATCTATCTATCATCTATCAATCAAAAAAACACTATAACCAGCTCAGCGCCTCTTTATAAAGGAGTACCATATAAATTGCAGTAATAAGTAATCAGAAAGCTGTAGTTTTATACATTCTCCAAAATACTAAAACTACAACCTTCTCTCCTTCATTACAGAGGCACTATTATAAACTGAGTCATATTCTTCTTCCATTTTTTTTCTAAGCAAATAAATTGAATAAGTAGAATACTCATATATCCAATGTTGCACAAAGGACCTCAATATATCCCATATTTATTTTCCACTATTTCTTTATACTGCCCTACAAAAACAGCCAAGTTTCTTTCACACAGAGTAAATTCCATAGTTAACAAGGATAGTCAAACTTTCATATATTCCTCAATACTACCAACAGGAAGTCTGACCTAGGATTTGATGGCATGAGTTTCTAGCATGGTCTGATAGTTTAATTACATAAAAAGTTTTCTGAAGAGACCTTGTCTATTTCCATGCACACGTCCAGATTGGTTAATTAATAAAAGCCCAAAGGAGTCAGGCTTGGAGAGAATGCCTGCTTGTGATTGGTAAGGCATGTTAGCTCTTTGCAACAGGCCAGGTCAAGAAACAGAAGCAACATGGATTCTAGGAATGCTCTTGAACATTGTAGGGTAACAGAATCTTGAAAGCTAGTTAGAAATTCTGTCTGCCTCATCTTATACCAAACAAAATCAAGGCGGGCAGGGCTTTTTTGAATCTCTTTCTTGTGCTTTCTATTTTCTTAGGACTGAGTTGCTGTTTTCCCTTTCTTAATGGTTCGTTGTTCTTTTGCCTTTTCCCAAGGCCAGATCTCCATTCAGACAGAGACCTAGAGAGACACGTTGTCACCGGCATGTTCTTTACTTGGAAACTGCTAACCCCCATATTCATGTTGGATCTCACCTTCTGTCCTTCAGGAAAACTGGTGAACATTGTTTTCTAACACAGAGCATTCAGAGACTGAACGCATCAATAGATTTAATGCTGGAATGTGTTTTTTTTAAGAATGTTTCAATTTATGTATATCGTAAGTCATCAAAAGTCTTACAAATAAACAGCATACAACTGTGAGAGACAAGATGGAAGCCAGTGAAACCTTCAACAAAATGGAGGAATCCCAAACAATCTGGCAGGATACTCCATCTCAGTGCCTCTGACCTCTGACCTCAATAGAATTCAGTGTTTGGTAGACAGGGAGCATTGGGTGTTTTTTAGAGGACGATATCATCCCTCTGGTGATATTAACCTCCTTGGGAAAGAAAAACGGGAAGAAAAAAGATTTCTATAAAAAGAAAAAATTCAATGTACCTTAAATTAGTGCTGCATATTCATTTTTTTAATCAATTGAAGACTTCAGAACATTATTGAAGTCAAATTGATGCTCAATAATTAAAACAGTAGCTGCTTTAATATGAATTATCAATCCAAATTAAGAATTAACAAAGATTTCAATCTCATCTAAGAATTTTAATTTAATGAATCAAACAGGAATTGGTATATTAAAATATCTAACTTCAGATCCAATAAAGGTCACATGAACAATTGTAATCCATGCATAGTTTACAAGTTGAATTAAATTCTCCATCAGACTTTTTTTTCAAATATGAGAGCACAAAAGAAGTTAGCCATTCTTTTTTATGCTTTATTGTAAAATGCATAAAGTGTCCTAGCAGCAGTTAGCATATTCATAATGAGCTTTTTATACCTTATGTGAATATAAATCTCGGTAATGTTTTATAGAAAAACAACTGCCTAGAAAGATAATTTCACCTTTAAAATTTGTTTCATTCTACAATAAATCATCTTCCAAAATTGTTGAGCTTTAAAACATTGACACCAAACATGACAAAAAACCTGATTTAATTAGTGAATTTCCAAATTATCAAAGTAAATGAATTAATATATTTTAGCAGACAATACTGGAGGTAAAAGATCTTGTACAACTTTTCTCTAAGTGCAACTTTCACAGTAACTTTAATATTTGTTTTCCATTCCTTTTCCCATTGCTGCCTATCGATTGCCCTCTTTAAATTCTGTGTTCATACCATCTTTAACTTGTTTGGGTTCTGAGTTTATCTTGCACTAACAATTTATAAATAAGCCCCCGCTGATGTTGGAAGCTTGTCAAATTCAGGCCAAGTCTCGTAGTATTCTATCTTATCTTTGTAATTCCTTTTGAACTAGGTTGTTTATTTGAAGTCACCGGACTCAGTAAGGTGATTCTGACCATTCTGAAGAAAGAACCTCAAAAGATTTCACCTTTGTTTTATTAATAATTAGCTCTTGCAGTATTGACACTTCCCCCCTTCCCCCATGGTCATTTTTGGGGGGCAGTGCATTCACTTAAATGAAAATAATATTACTAAAGGAAGGTAAGATGGTCTGGGTTGATTTTTTTTTCTATATTCCACACTTTTACTACTTGTTTTATGATCACAAAGATTGAGCAGTTCTGCCTTTATTGAGCCAAACACCATCTGGGAGTCCTGCTCCCCAAAAGAAACAATCCGTCCATAAAGTGATACAGCTAACTTGGTAACACCGATTGAAATTTCAGTCAATCAAACCTTTATTACAAGGCCAGAGAACACAATTATAAAATACATAACCCTGTATTATTAATAAAATCTAAAAAAAGAAAAATGAGTTTTTTAAAAAAAGTTTAATTAATCATAATTATAGTTTGAAATTTGGTTTTGCCAATTTACCTCCTTATTCCATTTTTAAAAAAATCATAAACCTAAATCCCTGGCCTTTTATTTGACCAACTCACTTATTTGTCTCTGGCGCTCAATTTAATACACTGTCTTCAATTCCCATTGGAAAAATTTGAAGTACAAAGTTCAGCCTTGATAAAATATTCACCTTTTTACTGTTGCTCTTCTAGTCAGTTTTAGTTTTCTTCATCTTAAAAAAGTTTCTTACTATGTTTTTGAATATAGTAATTGTTCTTTAATTAAATGATTTTTTTTTGTTAAATAAATTCCCAGATATCTAATATTTAATAGTGGCATTTTTTCAGGGAATTCCAATGTAATCATTCTTATTAATTTGATATTCTGATATCACCTTGTATGTGTTCCATTCCTAATATTAGAGAATCTCTTGGATGAGTAACTGCAATATAACCTGCATATAATTTAAATTAATGTCCTTGATTTGCTAGCTTAATTCCTAAAATTGTATTGATCATTATCTTGGTGTTTCGTGTTTTTTAAATGGTCTGTATTCATGGAAAAAAATGAGTCTCAGTTCATCTTCTTCAGAGTTGTAAATATGAAAAGCCATTCCAAATTATCAAAGGTGGCTTCCACAACAACAAAGATGATAGCTGCTTCCTTCTTTCTCTGGTTTATCAATAGCATTAAAAAGATTGATTGATTGATATTTCCTATTTCTAAACCACTCATTTCCTTCACATAATGTATTATATTAACATGTATCAGATTGCCTTTGTGATTTAAAAGATGACTTAATCTCTTCATGAGGATTTCTGTAAACATCAATAGAGCGTGATACATTTCTGGACACAGGTAAATTATGGTCTTTTTTGTAAATCAAGGAAATAAAACACTTGATATGAAGGAGGAAGAACTTGATGTTATTGTATCTCAGTCATTACATGAGTTAATGGCTTAATGAAGATTTCCTGGAAGATAATATCAGACAAAAACCATCTGGTCTTGAAGATTTTCCAATAACAAAGAAAGGAGATTTAACAGTGTGTACAAATTATTATACGATATCCTTATTTTCATACACTAGCAAAATAATACTTAGGACTATCCAATGCAGATTAGAGTCCTATATTAAAAGGGAGAGGCCAGATGTTCAGGCTACCTTTAGAACACAATATTGCTGGATATATGCAATATATGCTGGATAATTAAGAAAGACAAAGTCAGCATATGCTTCACTGATTGTAGAAAGGCCTTTGTGTTGATCATGTCAAGTTGTGATATCTGCTTAGAAAAATGGCAAATCCAAAACTTCCCATTGACCTAATATGGAACCTATGCATAGGTCAGGAAGCCACAGTTCAGCCAGAGCATGGTGAAGCAGAACGGCTCCAGGTTGGCTTATTTATTCAAATTATATATGGAATATATATTGTGGGAAGCTGGACTGGAAGAAGTTGAATGTGGTTTTAAAACTGAAGGAAGGCACATCAATAACCCCTGCTATGCTATGCGCTACTCTTAATAGTTGAAAATGCAAAGGATCTGCAAAGTCTACTGATAAAAATCAAGGAGCAGCAGTCAAGAAATACATTAACTCTTGGATGAATAGCAATGAAAGCCCTAGGAATAATATTTAGATGCCAGTTATGTGTTTATAGCTTGAAAGCTCAGAATCATGGAGGAAGTGGTTTTCTCTGTGACTGTTGTGACCCGCCAGCAGCCAGCAGAGCTGGTGGCAGATTTAGACAGTGAGGAGGTTGGGGAGGAACATGGGCCAGTCCTGGAGTCTGGAGAAGGCTCTGCCGAGTGCTCTGCGTCGGAGGCAGAGATGGGGCCAGGGCCGTCTGACAGTTATCAGCTGCCTTCAGAGAGAGATCAGTGGGGCAGAAGAACAGCTGGAGACTGTTCCCAATGTGAGCATGCGCACAGATGCCAGGAGAAGGGAACAGTTAAGGAACAAGGATCGACTCGGGAGTAAAGGCTCAGGTGGACAGTAAATGGTCCCTCCCATAGGGAATAAAAGAAGAGCGAAAGGGGAGAGGGGTTTGCAGGAGACAATTAGTTCAATTCATTAGTGAAGATCTGTTCCTGACGTCTTGCCAAGTAACTGCTGCTACAGCATGGAGTTTGGAAGATATCGGCCTGGCCACTCTCCAAGCCTGATAAAGGTCTGTAGTTGTGAAATCTCATGAAAGACTACCGCGACTTTGCTGGAGAAGAAATCCCTTTAACCAAAATAAAAAGGGGTTTTATCGGGATGAGGAGTCTGCTTCATGATCTTGGGAAGCCTAGGTCAGAACAGTGACACTCTATGGAAGTAAAAGTTGGATTTCTAAGAAGAATAGAAAAAAAAGTATTGATGTTTTTGAACTTTAGTATTGAAGAAGACTCAGAATCCCCTGGATAGCCAAGAAGACAAACAAATGGATCACTGAATAATAAAGATAAAAGTAAAAGTTTCTCCTGTCCAATCGTGTCTGACTCTATGGGTGCTGCTCATCTCCGTTTCTTAGCTGAGGGAGCCAGAATTGTTTGAAGACATTTCCGTGGTCATGTGGCCAGCATGGCTATATGATGAGGCACACAGAATGCTGTTATCTTGTACCTATTTATCTACTTGAATTTGCATGTTTTCAAACTGCTAGGTGGGCAGGAGCTAGAGCAAGTAATGGGAGCTCACCCCATCGCGCAGCGCTCAGGTCCCAAACCAGGCTGCCAGCTTTCCACCTGACAAGCTTAGCCTCTTTAACTGCCCCCAAATAATATAATACAATATTTATATAATACATCATTTTTGCATTTGCTCTTGAATGAGATCCCTATGAAACTGTTGACTGAAGAGAAGCCCAACCCACAAAGAAAGCTGCAGTCTGATAGACAAACCCAGCCATGCCAGACTTCCAGGTTTCACAGATATTATTCAGATGCCTGAATTCCACGTTTCCATCTTGCTCAGGAAGAATCGGCCAAGTTGAAAAACTTCTCTAACAGCTGGAAATAAGGGACTATATATTTGTTCATACATTTTTGAATATGACAGTTTGTTGAGGTTGAGGTTTAATTCAGATAAAGTTAGAAAGAGCTACCTCCAAATTTAGTGGAATTTTCAGGATGTGCACCGCACCACAGTCAAAAGGTCACTATTTCAGGTGTCTACTGCATACATACATCCAGTAACCAGCTATTGCATCAGTGGAAGGCTAGTTTTGTTATTGTTTTGTAACAGGCATACAAGAGCCATAATATCCTTATTGAGCAGGGAAAAAGCCAAATTGTCAGATTCACATATACACATGGCAAAACTTGATTGACAGCCAGTATTTTATAGGTCAACAACAGTCATATCAAGGCCAAAATTTTATAAGCACATTCCCTTTCTATTTGTTATTCCCTAAGGTTTGGGTGAACAGAGAAGACTTTCTTAACCCACTGTTGCATTTCAGGTTTTTCAAGGAGTATTATGGGGCAAAATTTAACTGCTTTTTCACGGAGGCAGATCTTGTAAAATATGGGTTAATTTTTATTGTGCATCCAGTTTTGTCATTGTTAATAATTGCTGCCTTTTAAAAGGTTATAAAGTAAGGACCACTGCTAATATTCCCACTCTATCCCTGTTATTTTTTATTTAAATATTTTAGAATATTGATATCCAATTATTATATTTCTGCTCTTATGATTCTATTAAGTAACAAAGGAAGTGCTCTTTTCCATAACAAAACCAACTCCCAGCCTGTATTCACTGTCATCTTCCTATCAATTCATTTAGCAGTTAGATATTTCAAACAGATCAATATGACACAGAAAAGTAAATAACAATGTTCATTCAAAGGAACCTTTGTAAACAAGACATGAAGAGTTCAGACTAAAGATTTGTTTTTGAATGTATGTGTGTGCAGGTTTGAATCAGTTCTTTGACTCCTGGTGACTGCTTAGACTAATTCCCACAGTTTTATTGGCAAAGATTTTCAGAAGTGACTTGCCATTGCCTCCTTCCTAGAGCTGAGAGTGAGTGACTGGCCCAAAGCCACCCAGCTGGTTTTGTGCCCTAGGCAGGTCTAGAACTCACGGTCTCCTGTTTTTTTTACTGTTATTATACATTTGAAATTAAGTTTCATTATAAAATAAAATAAAAATACAGAAAAAACAAAAGTTAGAAAACTAAGTGGAAAAAAAGAGAGTAAAGAATAAAAAAGTGAGGACTTCCAACATTTTACAATGCAGTAAAATACCAAACCCCTTCCCCCCAAATACAACCTCAACCTTTTGTTTTACATTTCAAACCATTTCTATAATAACAAAATCGTTCTAATCATCTAAAGTTTTATTTTTTTTCAGTTTCGAGCAAAAAGTCCAGAAGTGGGTTCCAAGTAGGGTCTCTCCGTTTCTATCCCAGTGCCTAGACCACTACACCAAACTGGCTTTCACAAGGAGCTGTTTAGTCCAGCAATATTTTTCAGATGCTAGGCAATCTACTGCTCCAGGAAGTTTTTAATTATAATCATTATCCATCATAAACTCAGCAGCCCTCTCCCTCTTTGGCTGAAAGCAACTGCTTTTCAAAACTCTATTGCTTTCCATACCTACAATTCCTAGCGGTAAACTCTCCATATTAATGGAATCCCTTGTGAAGATGTACTAAAAGCTTCCCTAAACGTACCACTAAGTAGGCCATGAATTCTAATATTATAGAGGAAGAAAGAAAATGGATGATTCATTTTGTCCAAACCTGTCATAGTTGTATTAACGGCAATCCTGGTCCTTATTGTTATTGCTTTTCTCAACTCAACCCAATTCCAAATGTTAGCTGTGCCTCAAATTGGGCAAACCATTTTGGCTGCATCTTATAATATCCTTTCTAAGAAGGGTGTTTTCAGCAGAAGTCCATCAAGGTTTGCCTCTCCAATGACAATTATACAGTAGATCTCATCTAAATTGTGGCAGAGGTAAAATTTAAGATTGTATAGTGTTAAGAATTGGTCTCAGGGTATTCTTGTATTCCCCTCAAGATTTGTTTTTTAAGACTCTAAGCCCGAGATAGGAGTTATCCCTTTTTATTCTTGAAAAAATCTTGGAAGCTTAATGAAGGAAATATTTTCTCCCTAACTTACCATAAGTGTTTCCAGATTGATTCTGTTTACCTCTTCCAATCAAAAGATACTATGCAGGTTAACATTTTTATTTTTCCCCCTCTTCTTCTTTTAAAAACTTAAAAGTAGTACACTACATTGTTTGGATCTCTTCTAAGATGGACAAATTGAAGCATGGCAATTACATAATAAAAGTCTTTTTCTGATGGACTAGTTAGTAGGAAAATGAGGATTCTATTTTTAATTATCTTTTCCATCTACAACTTTATATATCATTGCTTAGGAAGGTTTTTATGAGGTTTCATATGTTACTTAGGAAACCATTCCTAGTTCAAAATCCATTTTGATCCAAGTAGATTTAATTAGGCTTTTACCAGAATTGCTATGGTCAAAGGTATCTCATAGTTTTGCATTAATTGTCAGTAGCAAGCTTATTTCATGCTGTGTCTTCAATCAAGAAATGTTGTATTAAGCCAGAACACAAACACTTTTAAAAGGAGTTTTAGCATGATTACCCCATCAAGGTCTTTTTCATGCACAAAAATGTGGTTTTCTTGTATATGGAGCCAAACCAATAGGCGTTAAGTAACTTACAATACATCAATTGAGAAGGCTGTGTTCAGATAGGGATCTTAAAGGAATACTTCATAAGGTTTTTTAATAAAACAGGATTATCCAGTCTGACTGTTGTGATCAGCCAAAGACATTTTGCAATACATTTGCTTTGAAACTAATGGTTCCTCTGTATGCATCTCACTGTACTTCCCTGTTTCTATCTACCTTACCACACTTCTCCAGGGAGACTGGTAGTTGGTGTTGGACCAGAGAGTAAGATAGGTTTCTTTCTGTGCTGTGACTGCTTGTTCTGGGTTGAGAAGAAATGGTTCTTTCATTCCTGTGCTGCTTTTTCCAAGCCCCCAAATAGCAACTTCCTGGGTGGAGAACAAGCAAGGGGCAGCATTTTCTCTGCTGCAAGGGCTATAGAGACAGCCCACTCCTCACTTTTCCTTCCCCCACTGAGATTCCCGCCCCCAAATTTACAGGAGAAGAGGAAAGTGTCAGCCTTTAGAGGTAATCCAGATAACAAGCACCAATCATGAGTCCTAACACTGCCTTTATTGTAAAGTTACAGTAACAGAATCTTGCAGGTCTGAAAGTAGTCCTCAGCTGATAACAGTTCATTTAGTGAACTGTTACGGCATTGAAAAAAGTGACATGATCATTTTTCACAGTTATGAGCTTTGCAGCATCCCCATGATCATGTGATCAAAAGTCAGATGCTTGGTAACTGGTTCATATTTATGAAGGTTGTAGTAGTCTGAGGTCACGTGATTCCCTTTTGCGACCTTCTGACAAGCAAAGTCACTGGGGAAGCCAGATTCACTTAACAACCCGGTTACTAACTTATCAACTGCAGTGATTCATATAAAAACTGAGGCAAGAAAGATTGTGAAATGGGAGCAAAACTTATTTAACAAATGTCTCACTTAACAGACATTTTTGCCTCAACTGTGGTCATAAGTCGAGAACTATCTGTACATCCCTTCTCCCCCTTTACAGCTCTAGAAACTAGAAATGATCCTTCACGCCCACATTGCTTCTCTGGGTTAAATTGCCTCTTATCTGACTCTGTGGTTCTTCCTTCTCCTTTCTCTCAAGGAAATTCTCCCAGACCACTATTGAAGATGTGTACTGCTGTTGTTTCATTCTTTCTTGTTGTAAGCACTGTGTCCAACTGTTTCTTTCAAACCTTTCTCTATGCCTTCTTACCTTCAGGTTTTCTGTAAGACCAGGGTGGGGGTGGGGTTCAAACAACGAACACTGCACTACATAGTAAACTGCCCTTTTTGAAAGTGCACTGTGACATAGCACACAAGGAAAAAAGGGGAGACAATTTGCTTAGTTGTTTTCCTCATTTTGGCAAATGCTTCAGATTCTACAAAAGTTTTTTTTGTGGTGGGGTGGGGGGCAGGATTTCACTTCCAAACTCTTACTTACTGCTCTTGATGTAAGATGCTTGCTGTTGTCTCAGGGTCACTCATGCTCACATTTTTCTCAGCTCAAAGCTAATTATGTTATTTTGGTGCAGAGGCAAAAAGTCCCGGAAACATCCATATCCATATGCAATAAGTCAAATTGGCAGCAATTTTCTATCTCTTCAGGATATTGCAAATTGCAATGCACTTTTAGTATCATTGTTAGCAATAAGTTCAAGATGTTTTCTCAGTGGAATCTCTTGCTTCTTTATCAGCACAGAAATAAAACCAGGAATATCCAAATTACATCTATTGTATAGTGAGCAGATCAATAAGTAATAAGTAATATATTATCTAACAAATTAAGCTATTTCCTTATCATCCTACAAATCCAGCTATTTCCAGGAGAATTACTTCTGGAAGAACAGATGATAGCATGATTATTTTTATGGCTTTATAAACAAGAGTATTCTAGCTCACTAATCAATACTCAATCCAGCAGCTTGGCACCCAAAATTATTAAATAGGTTTTAGCAGTACACTGAGACTGTGTTAACAAATATCTCAATAATGCCTGCATCAAGTGCTTTAAACTTTAATTCTCATGCCTTAAGAGCAGGACCCCAACGTTGATGGCAAGGAATTGGAAGGATCAAAATATGTGGAAGGGCCATAATTCCCTGCTCCTACCCTATTAATAAGCTGGCACGTTGTTTTCATCAATTCTGGGTGGGTGTTTTTTTTTAAGCCTTAAATGTTTATGAAGAAAATGTTGGTTGTTGTACATTTGTCTTGTAATGAGTTTGTATTGGAAAAAATATAATGTATTTCCAGATGAAAAGTAATGTGCAAATTACAACACACAGTTTTCTATAGCCTTCAATTCTGAATTAACTTATTGGAAATTAAGGATCATTAAAGTCAGTACAGGTAGTCCTCGACTTACAACAATACATTTAGTGATTCTTCAAAGTTACAACAACACTGAAAAACCTAATTTAGGACTGTTTTTCACATTTAACGACCATGGCACCATCCCCATGATCAGCATTTGGACGCTCGGCAACTGGCAAGTATTTATGATGGTTGCATGTCCTGGGGTCATGCCTTTTGTGACCTCCTGATAAGCAAAGTCAATGGTGAAGCCCGATTCATTTAACAATCATATTATTAACTTAACAACTGCAGTGATTCACTTAACAACTGTGCCAAAAAAGATCGTAAATGGGGCAAACATTATTTAACAACTGTCTTGCTTAGCAACAGTAATTTTGGGTTCGTTGTGGTCATATGTCGAGGACTACCTGTGATATCTGCTTTTGAATAATTGTATCCGGGGGTGGGCTGATACTGGTTCGCCCTGGTTCTGGCTAACCGGTAACTAACCGGTAGCTAATTTTATAGTCGGTTTGGGGAACCGGTAAATCCCACCCTTGGCTGGCTCCGCCCACCCTGCCCCTCTCAGGAGTTCCCATGCAGCCAGCTCTGGATCTTAGGTAAGTACAGGGCCCGCGTGGAGGCTCGGGGAGGGTGAAAAGCAGGCCTCCTGGAGGCTCAAGGAAAGCCTCCGGAGCCTGGGGAGAGCAAAAACACCCCCTCCTGCCATGGTGCAGGAGGCTGACTAGGCCACGCCCACCCAGAAACCAGGCAGAGAACTGGCTGCTAAAATTTTTGAAGCCCACCCCTGATTGTATCCTTATTTTCTACTTTAGGGTGGTATCCATTTAACAGACCCGAAAACCGAATAGCAATTTTCTTCCTCTCCACAGTCTCCCTCACCCACATATGGTCTGCAAAATAGCTCTGGACAGATTTAGGGAGTTACAGAAGTGTGAAGATCAGTTTTATGGCATTCCCAAACAGTTTTGGATTGATAGCCATGGGTATACTTCAGTGCAAACTTTATCTGCATGACAATCCCTTCAAGAGGAGCTCAATTGTTTTTGTAGTCTAGAGCATCTGCATGATCATTACACATTCTAATTGTCACTTAAAATACATTCCACATTCACAAAAACAAATGGAGAGAATGGGGTGGCCAAATACCCAGGTCTCCATATTTTGCAGCTCATTAACTTATTCTAAATAGTCCTTTTACTTGTAAACTAATTCAAATGAAAAGTCTGCTTACTTAGGGGAACAGCTCTACCTATCCATTATAGATAAAACTATTTCTATCTGAGAAAAAAAAGTATTGCGGCACATGGTATTTTCTCACAGTTTTGTTGGGCAATAACCAGTCTGGACATACATAGTACACTTTATCAGGTTGAATCATAGCATGTGGTCATTGCAACAGGGGAAGAAAACTCTGAGGTTTTGGAAAAGCCCACCCAGAGCCTGGAAATAGCTTGAATATCTTAACAAAATCATGGCACACTTTAATTAAGGGTAGATGTAGCTTTCTGATGACATGAGCCTTCCCCCCCCCCCATCCTAGATATTGATCCCACAATTATGCTACCACCCTTTTAAATAATCTGAAATTAGACTTTGAAGGCAATGATTAAAAAATAGTTTTCTAAGATTCTTGAAGATAAACAGGCCAGAACAATTGGTAGATTTGGCATGAACTGTACTCATGCTGCTTGAATTCTGCAGGAGTTTCTTTGAATAGTCATGCCTAGGTTTATTAATCTGCAATCCTGTGTATTCTAACTTGGAAAAACTGTCAGTTTCATTGAAGTCATAGGATCACAACCAAATAATAAGCAACCTTGCACAGGTTAGTAGGCTCTTCAGAATGTGATTAAAAACAAAACAAAATTGGTTCTGTTAACTTTGCAATTACTACAAGTTAATGAAGAGAAGGGCAATATAGCATCTCTTATACTCACCTTCCTTTAAAGTCCATTTAATTGATCCCGTTCTCTTGCTAACTGCATGTAAACTCCCATCAAGAGTTGAAACGAACAATAATGTCTCTGGCAAAGTCACTGAATTGGCATTTCCACAGCTCTGAAGAACAAAAGAAAAGAGCAGAAAAGAAAGAGCAGAAGCGTTAGATTTATTCTGTTGTTAACCGGGGAAAGAGAAGACTTGATAAGAAGGGTAAGAATGTATTTTCTGTCACATAATGACCAATTTCTCTTTCTTGCAGAATAAATAGGCTAGTTAGCACAAGCAACCAGAGCAGGATTATACCATTTTAAACCTGTGCTTTTTTATGAGCTTTGAACTTTCCTACTGTTGCTACCATATATCGAATGTTGGGCACTTTAGATGTTTAGCTAGGGGGGGGGGGGGCAAACCATGGTACAAAAGCATCCTTAAGAGTA
>JANHFL010002976.1:82192-107479 GCA_032468155.1 Oxyrhabdium leporinum | reverse complement strand
CTGTCTGTCTGTCTGTCTGTCTGTCTGTCTGTCTGTCTGTCTGTCTATCTATCTATCTATCTATCTATCTATCTATCATCTCTTGCTTTTAATTTTTTTTTTCAATGAATAACTCAAGGTAGCAAACATACCTTATGTTCCTTCCTCCTCCTATTTTCCCCACAACCACCACCTTGTGAATTAGCTGAAACATCATTTGTGTTTCGGAGAACCTGCCCTGGACATCTGGGCAAGGCAAATATTTAGGACAGCTTCCGCACTACAACGCAAGCAACCGAGATGATCCTCCTGGATGCCCTATGATTCACTGAGCTTATTTTGTCAGCCAGTGCTCTAATTACATTGCTAGGTTACAAGATGATAGTGTGCGTGCATTTAAAAAACAACTCACTAAAATATGTTTAATGGAGAAGAAGGGATGGTTATTTTTATAAAATAATTTATGTTAAAAGGGGAGCGGAAGAAAATATGACCTATGTCAAACGAGAGCTAAAAAAAAACACATTTTAATATGTTTAAGCATAAAATAATTGTAAGGCTTTCAATGCTTTCTCTGACTTTCTACTCCTGTTCAGTGTGATTTTAAAACTCCGTATTTATCCTGCTCTTCCATAAGGAATGTCTTCCATTTACCCTCACAGAATCAGGCCTGATTACAATAATCTTGCCTGCAGATTACATTATTGGATTGAACAGGCTTACTTTAAGGGTCTTTGGATAATGCAGTTGCTCTGGAAAACAATCTACATTGGATTATATTCGGCCTGTTTGGCTGGGAGTGCATTGGTGGCCAATTTGTTCTAAAGCACAAATCAAAGCACTGATGATGATTATGTTTAAAGCCCTAAAGTAATGATCAGGAATGGGATCAGCTCTTGCATTTGAGAAGGGCACTAACTGAAAAAGACATACAGTAAATGGTGATCTGCAATTCCCAACATACTGAGACATGTGAGTAGGTAGAAGACAGAAAGAAAATTATACCATCTCTGAATGTTAATGATTATCCTTTGTTAGTATATGCTAAGATAGATGTACATGATATAGATATAAATATTTTCTTCCATTCAATCATATCTGATTCTTGGAGACTGGGCAAGTACCTACAGTTTTCTTGTAAGAAGTGATTTGCCATTGCCTCTTTTCTAGGACTGAAAAAAGTGACTGGCCTAAGATCTGGCATCGTAGGCAGGATTAAAATTCATAGTCTCCCAGTTTCTAGACCGATGCCTTAAGCACTAAACCAAATTGGCTATCTTAATTCTTTATAAAACTGATCAATTCTCTCACACAAATTATGGAGCAACACTGCTGAGCATACATACTGTATAATGTGGCAGAAGCACCTTGCAATTGGATTCATAGACACAAGTGCCAAGAGATCACTCATAATAAGTGTGCCCAACTTTATATAGAAGAAAGTATAGTGAAATCAAAAGTAATCTTCCATTGCACACTATTGCATCATTTTCAAGACAGCCTAAATATTTGTCAACTTTCCTCATCACAATTATTCTGATTCTCCTCACAACTAAAATCTTGACAGCCTTTCAAATAAGCCTCCAAACACAAAGAGCAAAACAATAATAAAAAAAGTAGTCATACTACCAAAACTATATAATTTTCTAAATGTTTCTTAGAAAATGCATGAATATTTGTTCTGCAGGGACAGAAACAATAATATAATGCAAGCAAATTAGTACAGTACTTACAGACCCTTCTGGTTCGTGACTAAATATAAGAATTTTTTTTAAAAGGGTGAACATCTAGCCAGATATTTTTAAAATGGCAAAACATTTTAATGAAATTAAACAAGTATTGTATGTTATATGATGTTAATTCTGACGTATGTGTACCCTCCCCCCTCCTTCTCAACTTCACCAAAATGACAAAGAGCTTTCTTAAATTATTTTTCCACATTTGCTTTATTAAATTTGTATGTTATAATACAAACACTGCTGCACAAATACCAACTTGAAACCACTGGGTCCTATCTTTATACTGGTTATGTCATCAGGCACAGGCATACTCTGTTACCAGAATATGTGGCAGAGCCTATGGGATGCTTGTGTTGGTGGTTGGAATGTTTTTTACCTTGGATGCTAATTGATATTTATTGTGATATTGTTATTGTATTGTTTTAATTGCTGTTCCCTATCTAGAATCATATGGTTGAGATGGGTGGCCATAGACCCTGAAATAAATTTCTAATGATGTTACACCTCAATTTGGGGATAGGTATTAGCATCAATAATTATACTAGTACTGTGTATTTTATTTTTAGGAAGATAAGCAGGATTAGAGTTACATATCAACAGGTTTACATTCCCATGTTTCTAGAACTGTCCATCAGGGACAGCAAAGAATCGCAATTAATTTACAACCCTTTTTCTACTTTCTAAATTAAGCTGAGACGTTGGGCCGTGGGGAGAAGGGATGGGAGGAGGGATTGATCCACGGGGCTTCAGAAAATCCTTGTTAGCTCAGTTGTCAAGCTGTGAATTTATAAAAAGTGGTAGAATGATCTGATTTATCTCTATTAAGCGGGAGCAAAATTTCTCAGAACCCAAGCTTTGATAAAACTGACTCACAAAAAATTGTGCCAGCTACAAAAAATAAATTACTGGCTAAGATAATGAGCAAAACAGTTAAGATGTTTCCATCCAATAATGATTGCTCTCCCCCCCTCCACACACACCAAAGAAAGCAAAAGAGCATTAGGAAAGCCCTGATCCATTAAGTCAATGGTTTATACTCTCCAGTGTTCTCTGGACCAAGAAGTGCCCATAACATGACATGGATGAGGAAGTGTGAACTTCCACTGATGTCTTTCTGAGTAGACCCTGCAGCATAAAGCCATCACGCCTAGCAGAAAATTATATCCTGATCTTCCACAAATCTGTCCAGTCAACCTGCTCAAACAATCTAACACAAGAACATCATCCCATCCAGCCACAGCAGATTCCACAACTTAGTTAAGCATTGTGTGAGAAATTACTGTATTGTATTATTGGCTCTGAATTCCCCTATATTTTGCTTTAACAGACGACCCCGTGTTTAACACTATAAAAAGTGGGAGAAAACCCTTTTTTCTGTCAGGGTTTTCCAAGCTGTGTTGAATTTATACAGAGCTCTATCATGTCTTGCCTATGGTCCCAAGCCTTGTAGTCTTCCTACCCGGGTTTTTCTATGCGTGAGCCAGATCCAGCTTCTAGGTTGTCGTCTTTCATACCTACGGCAAACTTTCCAAACTCTACCCTTCAAAAGTGCCTTACTAGCATCACCCTGGCCACTGTTAAAGCGATATCAAGTCCTCATTACTGTTATTTTCACACACAACAATGGCTTGATAGTTGACCCCTGAAGACATTGTTAGTCACTTGCTGGGAAATGATCACAGCCTCAGTGGAGTAGATAGTGGAAGAAGGTGCAAGATAAAACAGAATGTGGCATTTTGAATTTCCCCCAAAAAAGTTCCAAGGAGGCTGAACACAGTTTGCAGCCTTGCCATCAACAGAAGAGCAAGAATGTCATTTTATTTCACGCAACAAGAGCAACGGAGAATACAGGGCTTCCTTCAAGCAAAACTCAGGTTTAAATCAGACCAAACAGCAGCACTCCTAAAAGTCAGGAATTACTTTACATTCTTGCTATTTTAAAGAGATGGGAGAAAACCCAGGAAAGTTTAGACTAACTTTCCCCCAACCTGGCGCCCTCCAAGTGAGCTGGACGTCCACTTTACTGACCGACCACCCCCAGGGCCGGGAAGCAGCAGCCTGCTGGACCGGATAAGGTCCGGAACCAGCCCCGGGTTGGTCTATTCTTCTGCCTCTATCCCCACCCGAGGGCCACAGCTGCAGTTTGCGCGAGTCTCTCAGCTGCAATAACAGCTGCTCGGGACGCGCGTGTTCCCTCCGCCGCCCGCTTACAGTGAGAAAGTCTCTGCACCCCGGAACTTAACTTCGCCTTTTCTTGGCCCGTCCTCTGTCGCAACCAGTTTTCACTTCTTTCCTCCCTCCAACCCCCCTTCCAGGAAGCCCCGGCGAGCCGGACGCCCCTCTCTCCGCTGGCCAGCTCTCCTCGGTTCCCCTCTCTCCTCCCGGGACCGCGACGCCCGTCCAGCCCGCTCCTGCGCGTCCTTACCCCGGGCCCCGGCAAGGGGAGCAGCAGCAGCAGCAGCAGCAGCAGCGCGCCCAGCCGGAGGAGATCGCGACCGCCAGCCGAGCGCTCCCGCGCCCCCCGCTCCATGGCTCGCTCCAGCAGCCAGCACCGGGCCCGCCGCGGCGCAAAGCAGAAAGCTCGGCCCGCTCGGCGATCGCCGGCGCCCCTGCCTGCAGCGTGTCCGGCCCTTCCTCTTTCGGAGGCGGAGCTGAGCCGCAGGGAGCTTTCCCGGCAGCCACGCACCGGGAGGAGAGCCGGGCGGGTGTGAGGGGGGAAAGCAGGGAAAGGCCGCGAGAGGGAGGTACTGCGGTTGGGGCAGAGGGGCTTTTGCCTCGCCGGCCTGGCCCTGCCTGCGCTGCCCTTCTCCGTCAGCGGGTAGCAACGTGTGGACGCGGCTGTCCTAGGGTAGCTCTACACCCCCGGCTGTGTAAAGAGAAGAGGCATCTGTCCCTAGCAAGGCTCCACCTCTGGCAAGCCCAAGATTTGTTTTTAATCAGCTCTGGAAATGGATCAATCTATTAGCCTCCACCCGCGCCCGCCCCAGGTGTATGTGACACCTGAACTCCCATAAATCTGAATCAAGTCTCCTGAGGTCACGCTGGCTGAAGATCTCGGGTTATATAGTCCAATCTATTGGCAGAGATCTAGACTAGGAAAGCTGTCACAGGCAGCTTCTAGAGTTTGGCATGCGTCTTTGGTTCCCACATGATTTAATACTTAGCTGCTGATTCTTAGCCTTGTTTGTGATTGCATGAATCTTTGCACTGATGAGATGGTGCATCTGCATGCAAACTGACCCAAGCTGCAGGTGCGGATTTAAAGGACTCCTCAAACAGCACAATTGAAAGAGCTAAATATCATAGTAACAAGGGTTATAGTATCATATCAAATAATCATAACAATTTCTAACTCCCCATGCTTTGTCATATGAAGGGAACAGTTACTCCGAAATGATACATCCTCAATGTACATTTTTTTGCTATGAGAAATAGCTCACTATTGTGGATAGGGATACCGGTACCAAATCGGCCTCTGGAACAGCTACATGGGAGCAAAGTTAAAGGTTTTCTATATCTCTTTGCTGCCCTCTAGTGGTCACCTAGATTTTTGCACCCTAGATCTGATAGCTTTAGTAGTAAAATATAAAATATATTATATATACTTGTATATATTATATGAAATATTAGTGTCAAGGAACATACAAAAGGGATATCAAGATTAACTGAAAACCATAAAAATATTGGATGCCAACATTGGAATTTAGAAAATTTAAGGGCAGGATGATAGTTAGAATAATCTATACCTAAACTTGTAAGAATTGCCAAATTTAAAGCAGTCTGTACAGAATGCTTCATAAATATAATTCTGTGCAAACTTTCCTCTATGAAAACCACTTGAATAACATGGGGCTCATTTTAGAGTTATTGTGCTTTGAACCAGAAAAGGATCTTTCTCACTTTCCCACAAACCATTAGTCATTGACCCAGTTTATACATAATCATTGCTTTCTGATTTGTAAGTAGGATAAGCTGGGCGATCACATTTTACATAAATTGATAAACATAACTTTCTAGTTTTAATAGCCACTCAATTGGCAGGAAGAACCTGGAAGTATCTTATAACATGTAGAAACATGCTTGTTCATAGGGTTTATCATTGCAAGCAAACATCCATAATGCTTTCTCACTGAGTCAATTTACTCTGCGGGAATAGTATTTATTAGATTTTACAAAAATAGAAAGTTAAGAGTAATTGAGTATCTTCTTTCAATGGGGAAAAATGCTTGATAAAATAGGGGGCTGAATTCCAGGGTATTGAAAGAAGTTTTAAAGAGTATGATAAAAGTTTCTATAATGTCCTGGCAATTTTGAATTATAGATCAAGTTAGGCCAATGAAAAGTATATTTGCTTTGCACATTGGCAGGAAAATTAAGCAGGAAAAAGTCACCATGACCCGCCTATGCCTAAATGCATTTCAGCTGTAATAAAAACAGAACCAACCCATGCATTTCTATTAGCTATTCATTAGTTCCAAAGGTCCTTGAACAAACACAATGGTGACCAATGCTGCTTAGCAAATGATTTTCATGAAGGCTCCCATTTAGTGTTTATATTTTATGCTGCATTCATCATTCTTTGATGGACTTCATTTTCTGTTGTTATCTTTCATAAGAACAATGCGAACACAATGCTGTTCCTTTATAAATTGGTGCCTCTGTGGCCAAGATAGCAGAAGAGGGAAAGGAAAGAATCAGCCCGGAATTTGTAAAAAGAAATAAAATGGGGAAAATAAATGTATATAAATCCTCAACTAAAAACAGAACCTGTACTGACTTACGAGCATGGTAGGTTTGTTGGGAAGGAAATTAACATGCGTAGAACTAAGACTTTGATCATGGGAATTTATGTCCTAAATGAGGACACAGTATTGTTTTATAAATGATTTATGGAGAGATTAATAAGTTTCTCTTATGAAAATTGGTATTTGATGGAGGTTTGGAATGAAATAATCTCCCCACAGCTGGACAGAACTTCTGAGAAAAATATTAGATGAATTATCTAATAGATGAATATCTAAAGAAACAACATTTACTAATGATTGCAGAGGAAAAGGGACAGGATATGAATTCACATATAATAAGGGAACATTCTGAAGCTATAAAAGAGATTAAATTAGGAAAAGTGCCTGGACTAGGTGAATTATCAGATGCTTATAAATATTTTGAGGACGAACTTTTACAACCTTTATAAAATATGATGAATGCTATCCTACAGGGACGAAAGATGCCAGAGTTGAAAAAGGCTAATATAGCATTAATAATGAGGGACAAGATTTGACTTTAACAAAAAAACCTGCAGTCTGATATTATTATTGAATAATGACTACAAGTTGTTCACAATGATTATAGCTGATAGACTGAAAATAATTTTGCAAGAATTTATTCAGAAGATCAATGTGGGTTTTTACCAAAAAGACAGTTAAAGGAAATCTGCTGGAGATTTCTGAATATTTGGAGTAACATAATGAAAAACAATTCACACTGATTGTCTTACATGCAAAAATGGCCTTTGACAATTTGAACTGAGCTTTCTTGCCTAAGGTTTAGGAAGATATGAATTTTCGAGAGAACTCTATAAAGTGGGTAAGATCGATATACACTTCACAAAAAGCACAAAGAATTGTTAACAGAAATCTAACAAAATCTTGTGAGACACAAAAAGAAACAAGACAGGAATGTCCACTGTCTTGTCTCTTCTTTATTTGGATTGTTGAAATACTGACCAAAGATATAAGACAAGATAAGAGGATTGTGGGAGTAAAGATTGAAAAAGAAACTTATAAGTTAAAGGCTTTTGCAGATGACGTGGTATTGGTTCTGGAAAGTCTTTTAAAGGTAATTGCAATATTAATGGGCAAATTCAAATAATTTGGGGTAATTAGCAGGTTAAAAGAGTAATAAACAGAATATGGAGATGTTAACAAAGATGTGAAAACAGAACATCAAACAGAATTGATGAGTAAAACAGGTTTTAAGATTGAGAAGAAGGTAAAATAACTGGGTGCCATTATGACAAATATGAACTGTATGTTATTTCAAAACTATGTTAAGACATGGAATTAATTTCAAAACGATATTACGTTATTGCTGGTAAGGATTTCAATGATAAAAAAGATTTTTTTGCCTAGAATTATGTTTTTTTGTTATAGACAATACCTGTTTTGACAACAGATGCACCATTTAAACAGTGACAGAAGGATATATCTAAGTATGGCCGGGAAAAAAGCATGAGTTAATTATAAGGTGTTACGACATGCGAGGAAAAGATGGGTATTGGGTTACCTCATTTGGAACTGTATTTTGCCTCTTGATGTTTGGTTTGAGTTGGGAGGGTGGATTTTTGGAGTTAGAAGGACATGACCTCAATCTTCAACACCCATTAGTCAAACCTACTGAATTTCATGACTCAGAAATATGCTCCATTGTGTTGAAGGCTGCGAATCCTACAGACATTACTAAAATTCTATTGAAAATATAGGGATGTATGGTGGCGCAGTAGTAAGAATGCAATATTGCAGGCTAATTCTGCTGACTGCCAGCAGTTCGATTCACACCAGCTGAAGGTTGCCTCAGCCATCCATCCATCCATCCTTCTGAGGTTGGTAAAATAAGGACTCAGATTATTGGGGGCAATATGCTGATTCTGTAAACAGCTTAGAGAGGGCTGTAAAGCACTGTGAAGTGGTATATAAATTTAAGTGTAAGTGCTATTGTTGTTGCTAAATGCACATAAGTCTAACCATTTGTATGATTGTAGGCAAGGGCTATTATCCTCATCAAACGTATTGCTAATGGATATTATTATTCTGTGATACCTGGGATTTTACTAAACCTAACCAAAGGGATGATTAAACAGCCCGTTAGCACTGTGAAATAGATTTATCATTGTGGCTGCCCACACTGTAATTAGAACTATATTGCCATTTCCACCCCAAAATATCCATCCCCTTGGCAATATCCAACAGATTCCAAGGAATCATGTTTGAATATTTTCATTAGCATTTGCATTTCAATGAAAAATATTTTCATTAGCATTTGCATTTCAATGAAAAACAAAGTACATCAATTAATTAAATAACAGGATTTTTAAAAGTATTGCTGTTGAACAAATAACCAGTGATGGGACCCCTGGAAGAGATAGCGGAGTTGCTACTGTCAGGAGCAAGATAAGGCCAATGAGCTTTTCCATAAGGTTAGTTGAGGTGTTTGAAAGCAGGTTCCCTGGATTTTCTCATAAGTAGCTGCTCTGCAAAATATTCTACTACACTGAGCAGCTTCCACTGAAAATAATGGTGGCTATATAATCAAAAGTTGCCAAGCAATGAATAAAAAAATTCGATGTTCAAGAGCCAGCTGTCCAGTTGTATCAAAGGACCAGTTAATGACAAACTCTTCCAGGATAGCTGGACATATTAGCGGGGATGGAAGTGGAGGAAAGGAAAGGAGGCTAGAGCTGGAATCTCCCTCTACTGATTTAACAGGGCAATGGGGAGCAGGTTGTTGTTGGAATCTAATGATTTAGAACGGACCCTCTAAATAAAGGAATGAATCAATGACATCAGTTCTTAAATCAAACAAACGGTGTGATAGGATTCCCAAGATGAAACTACCATGCACCTCATTCTTGGGAGTTTCTTCCTATCTGACTCTTTTTCTCATTTGGAGAGCGGTGCCATGTTCCACCTAGGCCACTTCTGCAACACCACCACATTGCACTTATCCCTGCTTGAGAAACTTTCTAGGCTGTTTTTGATTGACTGGGGCAGCTGAGTGGTAGTTTAAGCCCCCAAGGAGAGCCCACTTTTCTGCATATTCTTTTTCAGCCCTTTGGCAAAAGCATCTAACAGGGTGTGCATCTTTCAAGAGAATTGTCCTTTCGAATGTGCACTGGAAAGACCAAGTGCCACAAGTAGTGGTAGGGACTAGGGCAAAAATAGTGCAATATTACAATTTGATAATATAAATATAATTACTCTCCAGTCAGATATTTTATCGTTTCTCCTTCTGTCCCAGTAATGTAAATGCAAAGTACAGTACAGGTAGTCCTTGACTTATGACCACAATTGAGCCCAACATTTTGGTTGCCAAGCGAAACATGTATTAAGTGAACTTGCCCTATTTTATGACTTTCCTTGCCACAGTTGCTAAGTGAATCCCTGCAGTTGTTAATAACACAGTTAAGTGAATCTGGTCTCCCCATTGACTTTGCTTATAAGAAGGTCAGAAAAGGTGATCACGTGACCCCAGGACACTGCAACCATCATAAATACGAGTCGGTTGCCAAGCGTCTGACATTTGATCACATGACCAGGGGGATGCTGCAAGGGTTGTAAATGTGAACAACGGTCATAAGTCACTTTTTCCAGTGCCACTGTAACTTTGAACAATCGCTCAATGAACTGTTGTAAGTCAAGGACCACCTGTATTCCTCTGATTTTGTAGAAGTTGTGGGAGCTTCATCACTGGAAGCTTTCAAGAAGAGACTGGACTGCTATCTGTCAGAAATGGTATAGGCCCTGCTGGGGTGGGGGGTCGGTTGGACTAGATGATCTACAACATCCCTTCCAACTCTGTTAATCTGTATTCCTCTGATTTTGTAGGCCAGTTTTGCTTAGCCCCCTTTCCTATGCCTGTCCCAACGCCATCCATTTTCCAAACGAGCAAAGAGTGCCCTCTAGTGGATAGAAATAGCTCATACCGGTTGAAGGCTAAAAAATAATAATTCTCAAAATATCTGGCCAGCATTATCTAGATCCGCCCGCAATCAAGTACATGCATTCTGACATACTTGTGTACAAAAGTACAAAACATATTAAGCACAGAATAGAATAAATCCACTGAGTTCAAACCACTAGCAAGAGTCAACTAATAATTGATGAAGACAAGAATTTTTTAAAAAGGCAGTTAATAACTCTGCAGGTTTAATGGTAACTCAAAAGCTTCTCGCCCGTCACTCACTGTATATTTTGTGCAACACATGTACTTAATAAAGTCAAGCTATCAAACATATATGAAGAAATATGCACAATACTGCAAATCTATAAATGGGTTACATTTGGGAGAAATCTATACTAACCCATTAAAACCGGAGGATAGGCAAGCATAGGAATCAAGAGATGGTAAATTGGCCCTGGTTTCTTTTCTCGGGCTAAAATTCTTAGGAGGAACTAAGAATTTAGCGCCCCTCCCCCAACGAAAAAAGCCAAACGAAAAAAAAAACATCAAACATGAAAAATACGGCGGGAAAATATCTGCATTGCGCGTTACCGGTACACTTACCTCGAGTTGGCGCCGGTCACGTGACGGAGCCATACTATTGCGATTGGCTTCTAAAGAAGGGGCGTGTCCCAAGGCGCCGGGCGGCCTATAAATAAAGACGCAGGCCGCGTATTTGTCCTTTTCGTCGTGGGATCGAAGGAGTGGGAGGTGCGTGCTTGCGACCTTTGTTTTTGGGAGGCGTAGTCGCTAGGAGAAAAACGAGTGCCTCTTTTGTATCTGCGCCGCAATAATCCGAACGATCGTGAAGTGGCAAAACGTTGGCGGCTTTTTACGGGATGTCTCTTCGTTGCCATCTAGCGGTCGTTGGGATTTCTGCAGCCTAACTCTGATTGCGATTGAAGCCTGGCAAATGTTATTGATTCAGAACTTATTTTTCGAATAAAAATGCCTGAGATTTGAGCAGACGCGCGGTGGTCATCGGTATGTCGGGGATCTCGTCGTGCCTCGCTGCTCCCGAGTTTGGGGACTTTTCTTATTACACCATGCTTAAGGGGTGGGTAACTCAACGATGGCAATTACTGGCTTTTAGAGCCGTTTTACGAAACACCACGTGGGACTTATCAACTGAAGATAATGGAGAATGCATTGCGTTATGAGAAATGTATTTGACGACGACGAGTTGGAGGTGCTTCAGGGCCCTTAAATGCATTTTCTTTGGTGCTGACAAACTCTCAGTCCATGGAAAGGGGCTTCTTAGGTTAGTGATGTGGAGGTGCATTTTCCTCTTAGGTTTTATGGTCAAAACTTGACCAGGCTAATAATTTGGGCAGGAGATTATAGTTTGCTTTTGCAAGGACTGTAGAGAGATCCGATATATCTCTTCCGGTTCCAGAGGAAGATCTGTGAGCTTTGGAATACGACTGCTGATGCTAAAGGACACCCACCCTCCCAAACACACTTGTGCTTTCAAATGTGTTGCACCCCTGGCTCATGTAATGCTTTCTGGTTTGCATGTTTGAAAAAGGAACTTGGAATTGGTGAATAGGGAATGACTCCCTTGCCATATAAAAGAAAGGTTAGAACTTTATTCTAGCTTAGATGACACTGTATGCTGTTGGAAAGGGAGGAACTTTTTCCTCCCCCAAATGTGAAAGTGCCAGTGGTCCTTCAGCGAAGCTGCTTGGAAGGTGCTAGTTTAGAGCAAACAAAACAAGTTTTCCATAGAGTGGAAGTTATGAGCACAAGAGTGATGGCTACTATGATTGTCGTTAAAAGGAGTGAAGAAATTCATGGGTGACGTGTCTGATACAGACCCATTGGTCTTGAAGACAAAAGGTTTCTCCTACGTTGTTAGCATCATGTCTCCAAAGAATTGCAGAAGAGGGATATATCTGCATCTCCTTGTGAGCACATCAAAATAAACCTTTGTAATCCTGCTTTTGGATGATCTAAATTGGGAACCCTATGCTGGCTGCTGTGATGATATTTTTCGCGTGTTAGACTGCTGATGCAGATGAAGAGACCATGTATCTGAGCCGCCAGCATCAGTTGCCCAGGGTGCAAGTAATGGCACCCTAGCTCTTAATGTTCAATGGTATATTCTCAGTTTTTTTAAAAAAGGCATAAAACTAATCTAGATCTGAGCAAAGGTATTCTTAAATCACTACCCTAAATCCTGCTTTTTTTTGCTGTAGGTTACTGGTTCCCAATGTGGGGCCCATGCCCCACAAGGAGCCAATTTGATTTTTAATGGGGGCAATTCGAAAATGAGCTATAACTGAATTTTTGAAAGCCCGCTAATTGTTCTTGTATATTTGTGATGAAACAGCTGTGTTGCATTTAGCTATTGTTGTCTTTGTTAAAGTGCATTTCCTAGGGCCTGGTCAGAAAAGGTTATCCCAGCTATGGGGAGGAGGGAGCAACTCCCACTAAGGATCATGGGACTGGCAGAGTCTCTCTGCTGGGTGGTTGCAGGGAGAGCTGTTCTGTGGAGAGACAAGAGTGGATGGCTGCTGGGGAAAGCCCAGCAGTGAGGATACAGAACCAGCACCCAAGTTTAAGTAAGAAATTGTTAGATTTACAGTAATTTTTAGTCTGTGTTTTCCCGTGTTTTACAAGACTTCCTCTCAAAGCAATATGGGGCTGGGCCATTTCCCCACTAAGCTGCAGGTTCAAACCGAGTGGGGGGTGTCATAGGTTACAACCCCCCTTTCATGACAATCTTATTATTCATAAATTAAGCTAAGAATGTTTTTTAAATTTCCCTCTTTCTGCACCATCTTCTTTTAATAGTTATTTCTCTGAATAATTTGCATCATTTCATAAGTTTTTCTCACATTTATTTCTTTTAGTCACAAACCGTATGCATAAAATGAGTAGCGCAAGCAAGAAAACAGTTCATCAGTATTCACAAGAATATTTAAAACTTGGCTTCATACCCACTATCCATGATGAACGATCACCTTTCTGCCTCTTACGCCAACGATGCGTGACCAACGGATCAATGAAATGAGGTCGTCTTGAGGTGCATTTGAAGGCGGAACATAGTGTGTACGTAAATTCAGATTTAAATTCAAGTCTTTAAAGGAGAAGTTTGAAAAACAAACTTGCTGTCAGTCCTACTCGAGGCTAGTTATGAAATTTCTTTACTCAGTGCTAAATCTGGAAAAAATCATAGTATAGGGGAGGATTTAATTAAGCCAATATCAGCATTTCTTAAAACAGTTCTGGAAAAAAGATGGCAAAGATATGAAAACAGAGGCGGGCTGCTCTTGCTTTGGCAAGCAGTTCACTAGCCGTGCGTGCGCATCCACTTTGGGGCTCATGCAAAGCTACAGGGAGGCAGCTGATGATTAAAGCAGGGGCAGCGCAGAGCTCACCTGGGCAGCAGGGGTGGTGGAAAGTTGAGTTATATAGGGATAGCTTAGGGCAAGGGAGGGTGGGCAGGCCCAGCCAGAGCTCAGAGCAAGAAGTTTACCCGGACCTCTGCGACCATGCAGCAGCCCACCCCTGTGTGAAAGCCATGCCACCCAGTAACAATACTCTTAGCAGAAGAATAGATGAAATGAGTGAAAATATTGAAACGCAACTCGTTGAAAAGCTGAAATCAAAAAATTCTCAATACAAATGGTACCAAGATTGTTTTGATGCTGAATGAAAACCTCTGGAATGAACTATAACTTGTTGAACTAAGCAACACAAAGGGCTGTGATGTGGGGATGTCTTGAATGTTGTGAATAAATAAATTTAAAAATTTAAAAACTGTTTGCTTTGGGTATTTTTTTCAGATAGGTTTGAGGCACTGTCTTTGAACTGGTGCATGGCCCATTCATGGTCTCACTGGCTACGCTACAGTGCAAAAATAAAAAGCTTGCTTATAACTGGTGTTGCTCAGCTTAAACCTGAGTGATTCTTTTAAAGACAAGTTACAATCCTTGCTTAATGTTAAAATATGCAAGTTCCTCAAATAACTGCAGTGAACATTCAGAGGCTTGATCTGGGAAGAGTGTATTATGTAGGAGTGCTTCAATTTTACCTTGTTTGCTAGAATATCTGAAGATAGCACGAATTAAAGGAGCAAAGATTGGCTTATTTATTACTTGGGCTCATTACCTGACAGTCTTTACATAATCCCATCTGTAAAGATAACCTAGCATCAAGCAAAAGTGTTGTGTAAAAATCCTACTCAGACAAGCTGTAATTCACTGCAATCTCATTGGTGTCATATTTCATCAAAAAGCACATGCCCACCCAACTGGTCGCCTCCTACTAAACATTACCTGTCCTTTGACTCAAAGATGTTTCAGGTTCTAAAAGTCTACTCTGGACATTTGGTAGAATTGTAGCACACAAACTAGCAAAGTGCACATTACTCATGCTATATAAGCCCAAAGAGAAAACAGGACTAAAGATTATGCACGGAGGGTGGACACTCCTATATGGGACAAACCTTTGGCATGCTAGTGGAGCATCCAAGAAAAGCCAGAAGTCAAGGTAGGGTGCTCCACTGCTAATTTCCTTCAATGCTGCTTAGGACACAACTTCAATTGGGAAAAAAAGTTTTGGAATAAAAAATACAGCCCTCTGATTTAGTATGGATACATTTACCACAACCAAAGAGTTCTTTGCAAAGAACCATTCAAGGATGTATGTAAGAGTGCAACATATTGAATGTGTAGCTTGAAATTAGGTTTTGCCAATATTTCAAGGAGGGTGAATTGATCTATTCCCGGATAAAATTTTCTTTGGGGGAACAGTTAAACTACAGAGCAGCCTCTCAAATCTTTTTTTTTTTAACCTGGAGGAACCCTTAAAATTTTCACATCTCTGGGGAGCCCCTACACAAATACAATTGTATCTACAGTTAAGTCAAGATCTCTTGCAACCCAGCCTGGGTTCTTGTGACACGAAACTCAAATTTGACATAGGTTTGCAGTTCTAAGCCATGACCCCTGGTTTAATGTGATAAACACATAGTCTGTCCCATGTAGTTCCTAGTGTCTGGTTATTTAGGGAAAAGGCCTGAACCCTTTGTTGTGTGTCTAGTCTCTGGCGCAGCTTTAATTTACATCCTGTTGAGATGCTGATTGTAAAGGAACAGAAACATGCATTTCTTGAGGCAGCTGACCAAGAGATAAAAATCGCTTCTATTGAGCAGTGATTTTGGAGAAATTTCCTGAGACATTTGATTCATAGTTTGCACAGCTGTAATACCGAACCACGTTTTAGATCACAGTGGTGTATTAATACAGAAATTTAAAAAAAAACTGCTTAAGAAGGACCATTGGATATATAACAAGTCTTCCAATCTGGGAAGCGAATTCTGTTATTTAGAAAATAGACTTTTGTGTTGAAATGGACTGTATTCCCTAAACCTTGCTTTACAAATGGGAGAAAAAAATTTACAATACTGTACCAAAAAAACATCTCCCCAGGCCTATTTGGAACAAGATTCAGGAGGCATCCTGTAGGAATGTAAATTAAATCCTGAAGAATTTTATACTATTTAAATTCTAGAGCTTTTTATGCTCTGGCTCAATCCCCAAAGAATCTTGAGTACTCAGCTTAGAGGACTGCCTGGCTCCAGGTGCCCTGAGATACGATCTGTTTTGCCTGACTGCTCCCACAGAAAGTATATCTTTCATGAGTACTGGATATAAGAGCTGAAATGTTCAGAAGAATTATAGAATACGATTTGGTAATTTTTCAGTATTTCAGTCTCATTGAATTACGAGCACTATATTCCTGGATATGCACCCACAGTTCTACCCCACCAAACTTCAAAATAGATTTTTGACATGGGATAAGTTTATTTCAAAAAAACAAAGCAAGCCCACTGTAGTAACCCACACAGTCTGATTACGAAGTGCAGTGAATTTACTTGTGCCAAACCTGGATAACATTACATATTTGTGCATCTAGTATTTTGACTTATTGCACGGAGGGGGGAAAGAGCTGTGAATAAGACATGCAGATTTAGGAGGAAGGCAAATGCTTTCATTGAGAGATGAGAAGAATAGTACATAAAATGGAATGGTCCCAGAGTTGAGGTAACAAAATAGTTGTCTAAATAATATGTCAATATATTAAATGCTAAATTTTAAGTATGTTTTAGGCAAGGTGCTTTTAAAAAACTTCAATCAGCTTGATTTGGAGATTGCAAATCATGAGAAATTTGGACGCAGGAACCTAACACAACATACAAAAAAGATCTTAAAAGTATGTAAAGCCTAGTACACTATCAAAGAGTGAGCTCCATAGCTCATCTGCTTTCTTTGTAAACTAAATTAACATTCTTTCAACATAAGTAGTTGGCAATAGCGAGTATCAAGAAACACTCGTTGCTTATGTAGTGTTCAAAAGAGTTAGATTCAGTATTATGTGTTTAGTCCATACAGAAAAGAAACAGCAAGGCAGTGTTCTCTTGGCCATTCTCACTTGTAGTGCTTTGGAGTTGTTCCTCTCATACAGGAATACCAAGCCAGCATATAAGGTGCTTTAGCTACATTGACAAAAAAATGAGCTGTAATCGGGATTTGCACCTCCTTAAATGGATAAACGAGGATCCACTACACGGGAACAAAAACAGCTGTGAACATTCTGGTTGGTGAAAGTGAATGGCTCCTTCCATGCAATCATTTCCGATGAGTACATGCATGGCCTTGGACATTTCCACGTGTAGTCAACTCCGAGAGCCATCAATCACAACTTCTGCAATTGTAACATACTAACTAGAAGGCTTACTGTAGTTTGGTCTCATGGCTTTGTCTTAATTTTGTTTCTTTTTCTAAAAAAATCACAAGATCCCTTAAAACCAATTCTGTATGTTTGCATGTTTTGTATGGCTACTTGTTTCCAAGAAACTCAATTTCATATGAAAAAAAAGTTATGCATAATCTACATGGATTGACAATCACCTATATATCCAATGTACATTCTTGGCTCCAGAAACTTTCGAATTTGCTTGACACAAGCTATTGGGACTGTAGGAGTGAAGAACGTGCCGCTTCCATTTGTATCTCCAGCTGCTTGAGCGGAGGAAGTCTTCCAGTTAGACATGTTAGTGCCTTATTGAGAACAAGTTCCATATAGCTGGATGAGACAAACCGTCAGTGTTCAGGGTGGATCCTGAATCACTGCACATCCATAAAGAAGTCCCATGTAGATCAAATCAGTTGGATCAATTGCTGCTAGTTGCATTTTCTTTTCCTAGTTTACTGCAGAAGAGTGCATATTAACTACTAGGTTTTAAAGCCTAGCAGAATGGAACTAATGCTCTAAAGTCAATAAGAGAGCCGTTACGAGCAATTATTGGCAGAAGCGATCTTATCTTAAAAAAAAATAAAACATGGCACAAGGACAAAAATCAGCTAGCCTGTTTCATTTGAAAGAACATGAAAATGACATCTGTTAATACTGTAAACTGCAGTCTTCACATTTCACGGCTGCTCCAATTTGGTATCTTCAGAAGCTTTCGTAGGGGACATAGATGAGCGGGGGTCCATGACTGAGTGCATTAGAGGAATATAAAGATCGTCCATGTTTGGCATGACAAAAATTTTCTGCAAGGTACAATAATTGAGTTAGAATGCAATTCAAATGTAAAGTCAAGAAAAATTAAATATACTGAACTCTTATTTTGGACTCCTCCCATCAGGCCGAGTAGAATTCTAAACAGGTTTATCTGAATAAAGTAACATCATGGATCACTAGTAAACATCTATCTACCTTAAGTTTAGATTTGGAACAGCCATCATCGGTATTAAAGCAACATTGATTTTTACAGGTTACAAAATCTTAATTCCATTATATTTCAGCAAACATTTTAAAAAAAATAGTTGACTGCTATTGCTCCTTGCCCCCATGATTTCAATTTTTTTTAAAGAAAATAGAAATTTGAATACATATATTTAACAGTTCAATAAATTCATGAGCAGAATTAGAAATGTAGAAATATAGTCAATACAAAAGTATGAGCAACAATTTATTCAAACTATTTGTTCCATGACAAAATCAGTCTGTCTATGAGATTATCCACGATAATATTCCTTCTAATTATTTGGTATCTCTTTGTAGTTTATTGTCATTGTACCTCATGCAACGAAATTAAATGCCATCTTCAGTGTACATTATAATTATCAAAATAAAATACAAACACACATCCTTCACATTCTGTACGACTGAATTGAATCCCTGATATTGCATTAATATTGCACTATACAGTAGAATTCAATATAGTTACTACTCTGGGATAGAAGCTGTTTTTCAGACTTTTTGTCCTTGTTTTTATTATCCTGTACTGTCTGCCAGATGGTAATAGTTCCAAGAAAGGGTGCCCAGGATGAGATGGATCTTTAAGAATGTTTTGAACTTAAGGTAGCGGGAGCTATAAAGCTCTTCCAAAGAGGAGAGAGGGCAACCAATAATCCTCTGGGCAACGATGTTAACCCTCTGGAGCGCTGTCGCAAGTGGCAAACCATACACAGGTGCAGTAAGTCCTTTAAAGAGCAAATCAAACTAAAAGCTGGCACTATGACTCTACTTTAAAAATATGGGCACTGAAGGTATTTTAGCATGGATATATGGCACACAAAGTCCAAAGACAAAGTATTTCAGGGTATCAGTGATCTCACTTGGTGCCGCATTTCAGATAGTCCTCCACTTAGAACTGTTTGTTTAGTGACTGTTTAAAGTTATGGTACTGAAAAAAGTGAGTTATGACCATTTTTCATACAACTGTTCCAGCATCCCCATGGTCACGTGATCAAAATTTGGAGCCTTGACAACTGGTATATATATATATATGATGGTTGTGGTGTCCAGGGGTCATCTGGTCACCTTTTGGGACCTTCTGATGAGCAAAGACAATGGGGAAGCCAGATTCACTTAAAAAACCTTGTTACTAACTTAACAACTGCAGTGATTCACTTAACCATGGTGGCAACAAAGGTTGTAAAATGGGGCAAGACTCACTTTTACTGTCTTACCTAGCAACAAAAATTGGGGGTTTGATTGTGACTGTAAGTCGAGGACTCCCTGTACATCTTTTCCTGGGATCAGGCAGTTGAGTCTGTTGAGCCCAAAAGGAGTACAGTGTGTCCCTACATCTACCGTGTTTCTCCTAAAAAAAGGCTGGGTCTTATTTTCTTTTGACCCCTGAAAAAATGGCTAGGCTTTCTTTTTGGAGGGTTCTAATTTTTTGACTCGCCTCATGGCAGTGGCACCAATGGCCCCGCCCAGCAGGAGCCTGCTGCTGGCCTCTCTTCTTCTGCGGCTGCTTGCTGCCACTCGCATGCATCGCCCCGGCCTCCATTTTGTCTTCAGATGCCTGCCGGAAGGCATCTGCAGCCGATAACAGAGCTCCGGATCGATCTGGAGCTCTATTATTGGCTGCAGAGGGCTTCTGGAAGGCTCTGGCAGAGAAACAAAGGCCAGGAGTGGCGTGCGCGTCCATCCGGAGCCCATTTTGCAGGTGCAGAGGGCTTTCCGGAAGACTCTTATGGCGAAACGGAGGCTGGGGTGATGAGCGCGAGCTGAAGTTTCGGAATGGAGGCTTTTTGACGAACGGGAGGAAAATAGGAAGGGGGGATTTTCCTGCCTATCATCTATTCATCAAGCTCAGCACCGACTGAGGGAAGGATGGCAGGCAGGAAAGTCCCCCCTCCCCATTTTCCTCCCGTTTGCCAAAAAGCCGCCTTTCCAAAACTTCAGTGTTCGGAATGGAGGCTTTTTGGCGAATGCTTCCCCAAGGGGCCAGCGGGCTGCAGCCGGACAGTTTACCCTCCCTGCACCCACGCCATTACTCATGCTGGTCACGCCCATCCCCACAGGCTTATTTTCGGGGTAGGGGTAATATTAGGCCCAGCCCCCCAAAAAGTAGGGTTGGGCTTATTATTGGGGTGTGTCGTGTTTTCTGAGAAACATGGTATTTTGAAGTAGTTTTATGGCTACTGCAGTATGTTCCTATATTTGTTATGAAACTAAGAATCTGAAATTTTCAGAAGGAATGACTTGTCTTATACCAATTTGTAGCCATTCAGCGTGAATGTGTGTGTGCCTTTTCATCTTAAATAAATGCTACCATGTTCAAGCTTACAGATGGCTTAGCTAATGTCTTATTTTTTAACACAATTAATGCTAATGATATTTGAAGTACCTGAAATTCTTGTTCTAGTTTCTTCTCTATCCACTCAGTTACATGAACCAAAGTCACTTCTCTTCCACCAAGCTTTGGCCGAGCTTTTAGCTCCAGATAAGGGGGTTTTCGGAAACCATACCTGAAGATAAAGAAAATGATCCAGGTTAAAATGTTTCTCAGATTTATAACCCTTTTTTTTCAAAGGCCTCCGGGAGAATATAACCCATGCTCAGCTAAGATGAGACATGCTTATCCAAAGCCATCCTGGGATATTCTTGGATAAACAGAAAATTTAACCTAGAAAAGTGTCCATCACGCCATGCTCCCCAACCCTAATCTTGCTGGCTATGGATTCTGGGACTTGTGTTCCCAGACATCTGAATCACTCTAAGTCAGGAAAGGCTACACTACCTCATATAGTCTAATCTTGTGCATTTGTGTTTTATGTTCAAGAATTTTGTGCTGGCAGCAATGGTGGAGATGTTTAGCAATGCATCTTTTGGGACAATAGTGAATTTATTACTGTTTTAAAACTTCAGCACACAAGGTTGCTTGGTAGGCTGCACGCAGCCCGCAGGTCATATATGGTGCAGGGCTAAACTATTGTGTTCAACAAAACATTTATTCCAAGTGAGTAGATATCTCAACATTAAAAATAGTCTCACTTCCCCCTTCAGTTCAGGGGTGTAGTTTTGTTTCTTCTATGTATCCTGTAAATAGATGTGTCCAATTCACAATATGTCATTTTGAGATCAGATATATATTAACAATTAGTGTTACTGCTGAAGTCTAGTACCCAGCTAATAGTTAGTGAAGGACTTTGTCTGAAAAATTATATGCACCTGACATATAACTGAAATTAAGTCCTAATGATCTAGCAATAGGTACTATGATTCTCTCAAGAATGACCACAGTGAGAAATCAAGCCAACACCTTCTTACATTCTTACTTGTGAGAGGTACATAACATGGATTTTGTAATTTGTTAACTAACATAGTTACTTTATATTTTAACTTAATTCTCTCTTTTATGAGGATTTATCAAACTACTATAGACTGGAATGTAGGAAATCTTTTTATCGTATCGCTGTATGGATTGGTTGATCGCTTCTAACATTCCTAAATGGAAAAGAAAACTAAGGAAGAATGGATGGATACCAAAAGAGGATTCAGATTTAAAGCAAATAAAGAACTACAGACCCATATCCCTACTGAATGCTGACTATAAAATATTCGCCTCAACAGTAGCAGAAAGACTAAAGAGATTTTTGAAGGAGTTTATACATCCTGATCAAAATGGATTTCTACCCAAAAGGCAGATAAGAAATAATGTGAGAGTAATATTAGATACATTGGAATACTACGAAACACATAATGAAAAGCAGTTGGCATTGTTGTTTCTAGACGCTCAAAAGGCGTTTGACAATGCGAACTAGCAATTCATGTTATACCAACTAAGATATATGGACTTTGGAGATAAATTTATAAACATATTCAAGGCAATATATACAAATCAGAAAGCCAGAGTGATTGTGACTGGTGAGGTAACTGAAAATTTTTCAATATGAAAAGGTATAAGGCAAGACTGCCCATTATCTCCACTGTTATTTATTTTAACACTGGAAGTACTAACTAGAAATATCAGGCAAGATGAGCAAATCAGAGGAATGGAAATCAAAAAGAGAAAAGTACAAACTACAAGCATTCACAGATGATTTAGTTTTCACCTTAGAGGAGCCATTAGAATCAGGCCCGAGACTCATAGAGAAATTAGAGGAATATGGAGAGGTTGCTGGATTAAAAATAAATAAAAAAACCAAAATGATCTTTGATCAAAAATCTTACAAACAAGCAGAGGGATGAATTAATAAAGAATATGGATACTCAGTTCGTGAAAAGAGTGAAATGCTTAGGAATCTACCTAACAGCAAGACGTACAACAATTAAAGAGGACAATTATACAAAATTAATACATCAAATTAAGCTGGATCTGGAGAGATGGAAAAGCTTGCAACTCTCTATGATGGGTAGAACAGCCATAATAAAGATGAACATATTGCCAAAGATACTTTTTCTATTCCAAACAACACCAATAAAACTAGAGAAAAAATATTTTGATGAGTTGAATAAAATAACGTTGAAATTCATTTGGCAAGGAAAAAAAACCTGAGAATAAAATAAACTACTGCAAGAGCTAAAAGAGAATGGAGGTTTTGGACTACCAGACTGGGAATTGTATTACCAAGCAGCTGCACTCCTGTGGGTGAAAGACTGGATAACTCTGAGGCATAGAAGTCTATTATTATTGGAGGGTCATGACCTTCAATTAGGGTGGCATGCGTTCCTATGGTACGGGAGAAATAGAGTACATAGATACTTACAAAGACATTATGTAAGGAATGCATTGTTATCAGTATGGGATAAAATTAAGCAACAAAACTATAGGGAAATACCAGTCTGGCCCTCCACCTTAGAAGCATTGATACATCTAAATGTTATAAATATGGAAAAATTGTTTCTTATAAAGATATATTAAATATATTAAGTGAATTGAAAACTAGATTAGAACTAAAAAACCAAAGGGTGGAATTAGAGTGGTGGTCATATCTGCAGATACAATCGTGTTATGTGAAAGATGTGAAAATATGGGGTTTTTATAAGAGCTAACAACATTGATATTAGTGGGGACCGATGACAAATTGGTAGATATTATACAATTTATTAAATTATAAAATGGAAGAAGAACAAGTTAAAGAGATGATGATAGTATGGGCCAAAAATTTTGGATATAATATAGATTTGGATAAATGGCAAAAGCTTTGGGATAGAAACCAGAAACTGACAATGGCCACATCATATAAGGAAAATCTTTATAAAATGTTCTATAGGTGGCATCTTCCTCCGTCGAGATTAGCTAAAATGTTTAACAATATGTCCCCAAACTGTTGGAAATGCAAACAAACACCTGGTATGTACTACCACATGTGGTAGACCTGTATAAAGGCAAGGAAATTTTGGACACAAAATGGTTAGAAAAAATGATCAAACAACATATAGATTTTAAGCCAGAATTGTTTTTATTAGGTATTATATTAGACGGCTATGATAAAGGCACAATATATCTAATATTACATGTTTTGACCGCAGCAAGACTTGTATATGCGCAGCAGTGGAAGAATGAAAACACCCCATCAGAGGATGAGACGATAAGGAAGATACCAGACTATGCGGAAATGGACAGACTAACACTAAAAATAAAAGATAAAAGAGATACAGAATACTATTCAACATGGAATAGGTTCTATCAATGGTTAGAAACACAAGGAAGAAGTTGCAATGCGAAAGAATCAGGTTAGGTGGACATGGAAAGAGACATTATTTTTAATATTGATATAGGAATGTAAGTATTAGAATGATAGATAAGTTGACATATTAGAATATGATGGTCAGAAACTATTGTACAACAAAACTAGCATTGTTTAAAATAGTATATAGGTTACTCTGTTTTTCATTTTTGTTTTATGGTAATTGGAATATGTTTCTATATTGTTCTATATTAAAGGAAGGGAACGGTGGGAGAAAAAAAAGAACAAGTGGTAATCTTTCTTTTTGACCTGATTTCTGGTTGCTGTAGCTTTTATTCATGGGTAACATTTCTGAGCTTTCTTAGCTTTTCAGTTTCTGGAAGTTTACAAAATGCATAATAAGAAATGGAATTGTTCATTTTTACAAAATATCTCTTTTTGGATAGAAGAGTAATTCAATCACACGAGCAATTTAAAATAACACCCAGTTCTGTTATCTTTGTCAGTAAATGTTCATAGGAATTAATGGCAAAATCCCACGCACTTTGTCTCAGAATTAACTTATTTAACCCTGAATAAAATAGTACATGTCAGACTGTAGCTTATGACTCACAGATTGGTACTGCAATTTTCTAAAAAGGATCCTTACTAAGAATCATGTGAATACTTGTTGAATTCTGTAAGAATGATCACCAGCTGCAGACCAACTTTGATTTTGCATGACCTCAAACTACCATATTTTTCGGAGTATAAGATGCACCTGACTATAAGACGCTCCTAGTTTTTAGAGGAGGAAAACAAGAAAAAAAATATTCTGAACCAAATGGTGTAGTAATCTATTTAATAAATTATAGCAGAATAATATTTCAACCATGTAAAATCAACAGTGGTATTATTTAATAAATTACAGCAGAATAATATTTCAACCATGTAAAGTCAGCGGTATTAAGAACCATCATTGTCATTAATGGATGAGGAGAGATTTTTAAGGTTCAAGCACTTTTTTAATTTTCTGGAAACCCCCAAGAACTCATCATCGCTAGTGCAGAATTTAGGAAGCTCAGTTTCTCACAATCATTGATATCACTTTCTTCGCTATCTTCATATACGATATCATCTTCGCTTCCATCTAAGGCATTGCTAATGTCACCTTTTTTGAATGACTGTGCAACAAATTTGTCCTTCACTGAGTGTTATGATGTTTTCACCCATTCACAAACTTGAGTGATAGTGGGCCGCCTCATTCGTCCAGAAAGTGTCAGATCATGATTACCAACTGCCATCCATCTGTTTCACTCTTCTCGCATATAGACTTTAAATGGTTTGTTGATGGAAACGTCAAGAGGTTGCAACTGGCTGGTAAGACCCCCAGGAATTACAGCTAGATGAGTCTTCACTTCTTTAAA